>JACSYO010001717.1:0-22500 GCA_016806645.1 Ophiodon elongatus
AATTGTTTCCCAAAGTACCTTCAGGTTGAGTGTTGTATTGAGACTTCAGTGTTGGATTGTTTAGCATTGAAAGCTGGAGCGAAGCTATTCTGATGCTAGACGACAGCGAGAGAGCTACTTGATGGTCTAACGAAAGTAGCCATTCCCTAAAGTGTATTTAAATCTTTTCCTGATGTTTTTTCTTCTACCTGAGCGCCGCTATGGAAACACTTTTTGTGCCGAAATAGCTCAGTTGGTAGAGCGTTAGACTGAAGTTCTAAATGTCCCTGTTTTGATCCCGGTTTTCGGCAGCTGGAAGCTGTGTTTCGGGACATAGTGGCTTGATGTTTAGAATTTCTGACTCACAGAAGTCTGATGCAATTCAGTTGCTTCCCAAAGTGCTTGCACTCAGGTTGAGTGTTGTATGGAGACTTCAGTGTTGGATTGCTTAGCATTGAAAGCTGGAGCTAAGCTAGTCCGATGCAAGTCGACAATGCGATAGATAATTGATGGAGAAACGAAAATGTGGCCTTCCCGTGGTAAACAACCGGCAAATTGTTCACAGATGTGCCTCTGCAGTTCCGCCTCAGAGTGCCATTATGGACTCACTCTTATGCAAAATAGCTCAGTTGGGAGGAGGATTAGATCAAGATCTAAATGTCCCTGTACTTCCTGCAGCTAAAGCTTCTGTGTTTTGGGACATAGTGGCTTTGATGTTTAGATTTGTGTTCTGATTCAGTGCAGTTGTGTTCAATTGTTTCCCAAAGTACATTCAGGTTGAGTGTTGTATGGAGACTTCAGTGTTGGATTGTTTAGCATTGAAAGCTGGACCGAAGCTATTCTGACGCTAGACGACTGCGAGAGAGCTACTTGGTGGTCTAACGAAAGTAGCCATTCCCTAAAGTGTATTTAAATCTTTTCCTGATGTTTTTTCTTCTACCTGAGCGCCGCTATGGAAACTGTTTTTGTGCCGAAATAGCTCAGTTGGGAGAGCGTTAGACTGAAGATCTAAATGTCCCTGGTTCGATCCCGGGTTTCGGCAGCTGGAAGCTGTACTTTGGGGACATAGTGGCTTGATGTTTAGATTTGCTGACTCAGAGCAGTCTGATGCAATTCAATTGCTTCCCAAAGTACATTCAGGTTGAGTGTTGTATGGAGACTTCAGTGTTGGATTGTTTAGCATTGAAAGCTGGAGCGAAGCTATTCTGATGCTAGACGACAGCGAGAGAGCTACTTGATGGTCTAACGAAAGTAGCCATTCCCTAAAGTGTGTTTAAATCTTTTCCTGATGTCTTTCCTTCCGCCTGAGCGCCACTATGGAAATTCTTTCTGTGCCGAAATAGCTCAGTTGGGAGAGCGTTAGACTGAAGATCTAAATGTCCCTGGTTCAATCCCGGGTTTTGGCAGCTGGAAGCTGTGTTTTGGGGACATAGTGGCTTGATGTTTAGATTTGCTGACTCAGAGCAGTCTGATGCAATTCAATTGCTTCCCAAAGTACATTCAGGTTGAGTGTTGTATGGGAGACTTCAGTGTTGGATTGTTTAGCATTGAAAGCTGGACCGGCTATTCTGACGCTAGACGACAGCGAGAGAGCTACTTGATGGTCTAACGAAAGTAGCCATCCCTAAAGTGTATTTAAATCTTCCTGGTGTTTTTCTTCTGAGCGCCGCGGAAACTCTTTTTGTGCCGAAATAGCTCAGTTGGGAGAGCGTAGCTGAAGATCTAAATGTCCCTTGTTCGATCCCGGGTTTCAGTGGAAGCTGTGTTTTGGGACATAGTGGCTGATGTATAGAATTGCTGACTCACAGAAGTTGATTAATTCAATTGTTTCCCAAAGTACCTTCAGGTTGAGTGTTGTATGGAGACTTCAGTGTTGGATTGTTTAGCATTAAAAGCTGGACAGAAGCTATTCTGACGCTAGACGACAGCGAGAGCTACTTGATGGTCTAACGAAAGTAGCCATTCCCTAAAGTGTGTTTAAATCTTTTCCTGATGTCTTTCCTTCCGCCTGAGCGCCACTATGGAAAGTCTTTCTGTGCCGAAATAGCTCAGTTGGGAGAGCGTTAGACTGAAGATCTAAATGTCCCTGGTTCGATCCCGGTTTCGCAGCTGAAGCTGTACTTTGGGGACATAGTGGCTTAATGTTTAGATTTGCTGACTCAGAGCAGTCTGATGCAATCAATTGCTTCCCAAAGTACATTCAGGTTGAGTGTTGTATGGAGACTTCAGTGTTGGATTGTTTAGCATTGAAAGCTGGAGCGAAGCTATTCTGATGCTAGACGACAGCGAGAGAGCTACTTGATGGTCTAACGAAAGTAGCCATTCCCTAAAGTGTGTTTAAATCTTTTCCTGATGTCTTTCCTTCCGCCTGAGCGCTACTATGGAAAGTCTTTCTGTGCCGAAATAGCTCAGTTGGGAGAGCGTTAGACTGAAGATCTAAATGTCCCTGGTTCAATCCCGGGTTTTCGGCAGCTGGAAGCTGTGTTTTGGGGACATAGTGGCTTGATGTTTAGAATTGCTGACTCACAGAAGTTGTATTCAATTCAATTGTTTCCCAAAGTACCTTCAGGTTGAGTGTTGTATGGAGACTTCAGTGTTGGATTGTTTAGCATTGAAAGCTGGACCGAAGCTATTCTGACGCTAGACGACAGCGAGAGAGCTACTTGGTGGTCTAACGAAAGTAGCCATTCCCTAAAGTGTATTTAAATCTTTTCCTGATGTTTTTTCTTCTACCTGAGCGCCGCTATGGAAACTCTTTTTGTGCCGAAATAGCTCAGTTGGGAGAGCGTTAGACTGAAGATCTAAATGTCCCTGGTTCGATCCCGGGTTTCGGCAGCTGGAAGCTGTACTTTGTGGACATAGTGGCTTGATGTTTAGATTTGCTGACTCAGAGCAGTCTGATGCAATTCAATTGCTTCCCAAAGTACATTCAGGTTGAGTGTTGTATGGAGACTTCAGTGTTGGATTGTTTAGCATTGAAAGCTGGACCGAAGCTAGACGACAGCGAGAGAGCTACTTGATGGTCTAACGAAAGTAGCCATTCCCTAAAGTGTGTTTAAATCTTTTCCTGATGTTTTTCCTTCCGCCTGAGCGCCACTATGGAAACACTTTCTGTGCCGAAATAGCTCAGTTGGGAGAGCGTTAGACTGAAGATCTAAATGTCCCTGGTTCGATCCCGGGTTTCGGCAGTGGGAAGCTGTGTTTTGGGGACATAGTGGCTTGATGTATAGAATTGCTGACTCACAGAAGTTGGATTCAATTCAATTGTTTCCCAAAGTGGCTTGATGTTTAGAATTTCTGACTATAGAAGTCTGATGCAATTCAGTTGCTCCCAGTGCTTACACTCAGGTTGAGTGTTGTATGGAGACTTCAGTGTTGAATTGTCGTTGGCTGAGCTGCTCGTGCGATAAGTCGACAATGCGAGGAGCTACTTGACGGAGAAACGAAAATGTGCCTTTCCCAAATGTCCGGCAATTGTTCACAGATGTTCTTTATTCCGCCAGAGTGCCATTATGGACTTTGATTTAATGCCGAAATAGTTTCAGTTGGGAGAGATTAGACTGAAGATCTAAAGCCCTGTTTCGCAGCTGATGTTTAGAATTGCTGACTCACGAAGTTGGATTCAATTCAATTGTTTCCCAAAGTACCTTCAGGTTGAGTGTTGTATGAGACTTCTGTTGGATTGTTTAGCATTGAAAGCTGGACCGGCTATTCTGATGCTAGACGACAGCGAGAGAGCTACTTGATGGTCAACGAAAGTAGCCATTCCCTAAAGTGTATTTAAATCTTTTCCTGATGTTTTTCTTCTACCTGAGCGCCGCTATGGAACTCTTTTTTGCCGAAATAGCTCAGTTGGGAGAGCGTTAGACTGAAGATCTAAATGTCCCTGTTTTGATCCCGGGTTTTCGGCAGCTGAAGCTGTGATTCGGGACTAGTGGCTTGATGTTTAGAATTTCTGACTCACAGCAGTCTGATGCAACAGTTGCTTGCCAAAGCTTACACTCAGGTTGAGTGTTGTATGGAGACTTCAGTGTTGATTGTTAAGCATTGAAAGCTGACCGAAGATATTCTGACGCTAGACGACAGCGAGAGAGCTACTTGATGGTCTAACGAAAGTAGCCATTCCCTAAAGTATTTAAATCTTTTCCTGATGTTTTTTTCTCTACCTGAGGCCGCTATGGAAACTCTTGTGCCGAAATAGCTCAGTTGGGAGAGCGTTAGACTGAAGATCTAAATGTCCCTGGTTCGATCCCGGGTTTCGGCAGCTGGAAGCTGTACTTTGGGGACATAGTGGCTTGATGTTTAGATTTGCTGACTCAGAGCAGTCTGATGCAATTCAATTGCTTCCCAAAGTACATTCAGGTTGAGTGTTGTATGGAGACTTCAGTGTTGGATTGTTTAGCATTGAAAGCTGGAGCGAAGCTATTCTGATGCTAGACGACAGCGAGAGAGCTACTTGATGGTCTAACGAAAGTAGCCATTCCCTAAAGTGTATTTAAATCTTTTCCTGATGTTTTTTCTTCTACCTGAGCGCCGCTATGGAAACACTTTTTGTGCCGAAATAGCTCAGTTGGGAGAGCGTTAGACTGAAGATCTAAATGTCCCTGGTTCAATCCCGGGTTTCGGCAGCTGGAAGCTGTGTTTTGGGGACATAGTGGCTTGATGTTTAGATTTGCTGACTCACAGAAGTTGGATTCAATTCAATTGTTTCCCAAAGTACCTTCAGGTTGAGTGTTGTATGGAGACTTCAGTGTTGGATTGTTTAGCATTGAAAGCTGGACCGAAGCTATTCTGACGCTAGACGACAGCGAGAGAGCTACTTGGTGGTCTAACGAAAGTAGCCATTCCCTAAAGTGTATTTAAATCTTTTCCTGATGTTCTTTCTTCTACCTGAGCGCCGCTATGGAAACTCTTTTTGTGCCGAAATAGCTCAGTTGGGAGAGCGTTAGACTGAAGATCTAAATGTCCCTGTTTCGGCAGCTGGAAGCTGTGTTTTGGGGACATAGTGGCTTGATGTTTAGAATTGCTGACTCACAGAAGTTGGATTCAATTCAATTGTTTCCCAAAGTACCTTCAGGTTGAGTGTTGTATGGAGACTTCAGTGTTGGATTGTTTAGCATTGAAAGCTGGACCGAAGCTATTCTGATGCTAGACGACAGCGAGAGAGCTACTTGGTGGTCTAACGAAAGTAGCCATTCCCTAAAGTGTATTTAAATCTTTTCCTGATGTTTTTTCTTCTGCCTGAGCGCCACTATGGAAACACTTTTTGTGCTGAAATAGCTCAGTTGAGAGAGCATTAGAATTAAGATCTAAATATCCCGGGTTTCGGCAGCTGGAAGCTGTGTTTGTGCACATGGTGCCTTGATGTTTAGAATTTCTGACTCACAGCAGTCTGATGCAAATTGTTCAAAGTCTACACTCAGGTTGAGTGTTGTATGAGCCAGTGTTGATTTGTTGATATTCAAGCGACAGTGATGTTGGAGTGATGATGAAGGAACTCGCGGACACTGTTCTTGCTGGTATAATGAAGTTTATTACAAACAAGCAACATATGTCAAGACGGGCGTCACATGTAACCCGGAGAGTCCCAAAGTCGAACAGAACTTAACCGTCGGGGATCTCCCGATCACTTATATATGGTTGTTGTTTACGCCCCAGACTTGAGTATATAATGAAGTCATAAAGAGGGCCCCCAATAAAAGACATGTTTCGGACATAGGCACAGCCTCCATCCCAGGTCAAGGAGCATTGCCCAGCGGGGGTACCTAATGATTATCCCATGTCCAAAAAACATCAATGGATCCGACATTCCAAAGTCACACCCCTTCACATATGTTTCTTCATGCATTACACAAAATATACTTTAAGCATTGAGCTGGACCGAAGCTTTCTGATCAGAGCAGCGAGAGAGGATGGTCTAACGAAAGTAGCCATTCCCTTGTATTTTCTTTTCCTGATGTTTTTTTTCTACCTGAGCGCCGCTATGGAAACTCTTTTTGTGCCGAAATAGCTCAGTTGGGAGAGCTAGACTGAAGATCTAAATGTCCCTGGTTCGATCCCGGGTTTCGGCAGCTGGAAGCTGTACTTTGGGGACATAGTGGCTTGATGTTTAGATTTGCTGACTCAGAGCAGTCTGATGCAATTCAATTGCTTCCCAAAGTACATTCAGGTTGAGTGTTTTATGGAGAGTTCAGTGTTGGATTGTTTAGCATTGAAAGCTGGACCGAAGCTATTCTGACGCTAGACGACAGCGAGAGAGCTACTTGGTGGTCTAACGAAAGTAGCCATTCCCTAAAGTGTATTTAAATCTTTTCCTGATGTTTTTTCTTCTACCTGAGCGCCGCTATGGAAACTCTTTTTGTGCCGAAATAGCTCAGTTGGGAGAGCGTTAGACTGAAGATCTAAATGTCCCTGTTTTGATCCCGGTTTTCGGCAGCTGGAAGCTGTGATTCGGGACATAGTGGCTTGATGTTTAGAATTTCTGACTCACAGCAGTCTGATGCAATTCAGTTGCTTGCCAAAGTGCTGACACTCAGGTTGAGTGTTGTATGGAGACTTCAGTGTTGGATTGTTAAGCATTGAAAGCTGGACCGAAGCTATTCTGACGCTAGACGACAGCGAGAGAGCTACTTGATGGTCTAACGAAAGTAGCCATTCCCTAAAGTGTATTTAAATCTTTTCCTGATGTTTTTTCTTCTACCTGAGCGCCGCTATGGAAACACTTTTTGTGCCGAAATAGCTCAGTTGGGAGAGCGTTACACTGAAGATCTAAATGTCCCTGGTTCAATCCCGGGTTTCGGCAGCTGAAAGCTGTACTTTGGGGACATAGTGGCTTGATGTTTAGATTTGCTGACTCAGAGCAGTCTGATGCAATTCAATTGCTTCCCAAAGTACGTTCAGGTTGAGTGTTGTATGGAGACTTCAGTGTTGGATTGTTTAACATTGAAAGCTGGAGCGAAGCTATTCTGATGCTAGACGACAGCGAGAGAGCTACTTGATGGTCTAACGAAAGTAGCCATTCCCTAAAGTGTATTTAAATCTTTTCCTGGTGTTTTTTCTTCTACCTGAGCGCCGCTATGGAAACTCTTTTTGTGCCGAAATAGCTCAGTTGGGAGAGCGTTAGACTGAAGTTCTAAATGTCCCTTGATCGATCCCGGGTTTCGGCAGTGGGAAGCTGTGTTTCGGGGACATAGTGGCTTGATGTATAGAATTGCTGACTCACAGAAGTCTGATGCAATTCAGTTGCTTCCCAAAGTGCTTACACTCAGGTTGAGTGTTGTATGGAGACTTCAGTGTTGAATTGTTTAACATTGAAAGCTGGAGCTAAGCTCGTGCGATGCAAGTCGACAATGCGAGAGCTACTTGATGGAGAAACGAAAATGTGGCCTTTCCCTGAAATGTCCGGCAAAAGTTGGATTCAATTCAATTGTTTCCCAAAGTACCTTCAGGTTGATTGTTGTATGGAGACTTCAGTGTTGGATTGTTTAGCATTGAAAGCTGGACCGAAGCTATTCTGACGCTAGACGACAGCGAGAGAGCTACTTGATGGTCTAACGAAAGTAGCCATTCCCTAAAGTGTATTTAAATCTTTTCCTGATGTTTTTTTTTCTGCCTGAGCGCCACTATGGAAACACTTTTTGTGCTGAAATAGCTCAGTTGAGAGAGCATTAGAATTAAGATCTAAATATCCCGGGTTTCGGCAGCTGGAAGCTGTGTTTTGGGCACATGGTGCCTAGATGTTTAGAATTTCTGACTCACAGCAGTCTGATGCAATTCAATTGTTTCCCAAAGTTCTTACACTCAGGTTGAGTGTTGTATGGAGACTTCAGTGTTGGATTGTTTAGCATTGAAAGCTGGACCGAAGCTATTCTGATGCTAGACGACAGCGAGAGAGCTACTTGATGGTCTAACGAAAGTAGCCATTCCCTAAAGTGTATTTAAATCTTTTCCTGATGTTTTTTCTTCTACCTGAGCGCCGCTATGGAAACACTTTTTGTGCCGAAATAGCTCAGTTGGTAGAGCGTTAGACTGAAGTTCTAAATGTCCCTGTTTTGATCCCGGTTTTCGGCAGCTGGAAGCTGTGTTTCGGGACATAGTGGCTTGATGTTTAGAATTTCTGACTCACAGAAGTCTGATGCAATTCAGTTGCTTCCCAAAGTGCTTGCACTCAGGTTGAGTGTTGTATGGAGACTTCAGTGTTGGATTGCTTAGCATTGAAAGCTGGAGCTAAGCTAGTCCGATGCAAGTCGACAATGCGATAGATAATTGATGGAGAAACGAAAATGTGGCCTTTCCCTGAAATGTCCGGCAATTGTTCACAGATGTTCTTTATTCCGCCAGAGTGCCATTATGGACTTTGATTTTATGCCAAAATAGCTCAGTTGGGAGAGGATTAGACTGAAGATCTAAATGTCCCTGTTTCGGCAGCTGGAAGCTGTGTTTTGGGGACATAGTGGCTTGATGTTTAGAATTGCTGACTCACAGAAGTTGGATTCAATTCAATTGTTTCCCAAAGTACCTTCAGGTTGAGTGTTGTATGGAGACTTCAGTGTTGGATTGTTTAGTATTGAAAGCTGGACCGAAGCTATTCTGACGCTAGACGACAGCGAGAGAGCTACTTGGTGGTCTAACGAAAGTAGCCATTCCCTAAAGTGTATTTAAATCTTTTCCTGATGTTTTTTCTTCTACCTGAGCGCCGCTATGGAAACTCTTTTTGTGCCGAAATAGCTCAGTTGGGAGAGCGTTAGACTGAAGATCTAAATGTCCCTAGTTCGATCCCGGGTTTCGGCAGCTGGAAGCTGTACTTTGGGGACATAGTGGCTTGATGTTTAGATTTGCTGACTCAGAGCAGTCTGATGCAATTCAATTGCTTCCCAAAGTACATTCAGGTTGAGTGTTGTATGGAGACTTCAGTGTTGGATTGTTTAGCATTGAAAGCTGGACCGAAGCTATTCTGACGCTAGACGACAGCGAGAGAGCTACTTGGTGGTCTAACGAAAGTAGCCATTCCCTAAAGTGTATTTAAATCTTTTCCTGATGTTTTTTCTTCTACCTGAGCGCCGCTATGGAAACTCTTTTTGTGCCGAAATAGCTCAGTTGGGAGAGCGTTAGACTGAAGATCTAAATGTCCCTGGTTCGATCCCGGGTTTCGGCAGCTGGAAGCTGTACTTTGTGGACATAGTGGCTTGATGTTTAGATTTGCTGACTCAGAGCAGTCTGATGCAATTCAATTGCTTCCCAAAGTACATTCAGGTTGAGTGTTGTATGGAGACTTCAGTGTTGGATTGTTTAGCATTGAAAGCTGGACCGAAGCTAGACGACAGCGAGAGAGCTACTTGATGGTCTAACGAAAGTAGCCATTCCCTAAAGTGTGTTTAAATCTTTTCCTGATGTTTTTCCTTCCGCCTGAGCGCCACTATGGAAACACTTTCTGTGCCGAAATAGCTCAGTTGGGAGAGCGTTAGACTGAAGATCTAAATGTCCCTGGTTCGACCCCGGGTTTCGGCAGTGGGAAGCTGTGTTTTGGGGATAGTGGCTTGATGTTAGAATTGCTGACTCACAGAAGTTGGATTCAATTCAATTGTCCCAAAGACCTTCAGTTGAGTGTTATGAGACTTCAGTGTTGATGTTTGCATTGCTGGACAGAAGCTATTCTGACGCTAGACGACAGCGAGAGAGCTACTTGATGGTCTAACGAAAGTAGCCATTCCCTAAAGTGTGTTTAAATCTTTTCCTGATGTCTTTCCTTCCGCCTGAGCGCCACTATGGAAAGTCTTTCTGTGCCGAAATAGCTCAGTTGGGAGAGCGTTAGACTGAAGATCTAAATGTCCCTGGTTCGATCCCGGGTTTCGGCAGCTGGAAGCTGTGTTTTGGGGACATAGTGGCTTGATGTTTAGATTTGCTGACTCAGAGTAGTTTGATTCAATTCAATTGTTTCCCAAAGTACATTCAGGTTGAGTGTTGTATGGAGACTTCAGTGTTGGATTGTTTAGCATTGAAAGCTGGAGCGAAGCTATTCTGATGCTAGACGACAGCGAGAGAGCTACTTGATGGTCTAACGAAAGTAGCCATTCCCTAAAGTGTGTTTAAATCTTTTCCTGATGTCTTTCCTTCCGCCTGAGCGCTACTATGGAAAGTCTTTCTGTGCCGAAATAGCTCAGTTGGGAGAGCGTTAGACTGAAGATCTAAATGTCCCTGGTTCGATCCCGGGTTTCGGCAGCTGGAAGCTGTGTTTTGGGGACATAGTGGCTTGATGTTTAGAATTTCTGACTCACAGCAGTCTGATGCAATTCAGTTGCTTCCCAAAGTACATTCAGGTTGAGTGTTGTATGGAGACTTCAGTGTTGGATTGTTTACTTGAAAGCTTGAGCTAAGCTAGTGCGATGCAAGTCGATACATAGATAATTGAGGAGAAGTGAAAAGCCTTTCCTTGAAATGTCTGGCAATTGTTCAGATATGTTTTATTCCGCCAGAGTGCCATTATGGACTTTGATTTTATGCCGAAATAGCTCATTTGGGAGAGGGTTAGACTGAAGATCTAAATGTCCCTGTTTCGGCAGCTGGAAGCTGTGTTTTGGGGACATAGTGGCTTGATGTTTAGAATTGCTGACTCACAGAAGTTGGATTCAATTCAATTGTTTCCCAAAGTACCTTCAGGTTGAGTGTTGTATGGAGACTTCAGTGTTGGATTGTTTAGCATTGAAAGCTGGACCGAAGCTATTCTGACGCTAGACGACAGCGAGAGAGCTACTTGATGGTCTAACGAAAGTAGCCATTCCCTGAAGTGTATTTAAATCTTTTCCTGATGTTTTTTCTTCTACCTGAGCGCCGCTATGGAAACTCTTTTTGTGCCGAAATAGCTCAGTTGGGAGAGCGTTAGACTGAAGATCTAAATGTCCCTGTTTCGGCAGCTGGAAGCTGTGTTTTGGGGACATAGTGGCTTGATGTTTAGAATTTCTGACTCACAGCAGTCTGATGCAATTCAATTGTTTCCCAAAGTACCTTCAGGTTGAGTGTTGTATGGAGACTTCAGTGTTGGATTGTTTAGCATTGAAAGCTGGAGCGAAGCTATTCTGATGCTAGACGACAGCGAGAGAGCTACTTGATGGTCTAACGAAAGTAGCCATTCCCTAAAGTGTATTTAAATCTTTTCCTGATGTTTTTTATTCTACCTGAGCGCCGCTATGGAAACTCTTTTTGTGCCGAAATAGCTCAGTTGGGAGAGCGTTAGACTGAAGATCTAAATGTCCCTGGTTCGATCCTGGGTTTCGGCAGCTGGAAGCTGTACTTTGGGGACATAGTGGCTTGATGTTTAGAATTTCTGACTCACAGCAGTCTGATGCAATTCAATTGTTTCCCAAAGTTCTTACACTCAGGTTGAGTGTTGTATGGAGACTTCAGTGTTGGATTGTTTAGCATTGAAAGCTGGAGCGAAGCTATTCTGATGCTAGACGACAGCGAGAGAGCTACTTGATGGTCTAACGAAAGTAGCCATTCCCTAAAGTGTATTTAAATCTTTTCCTGATGTTTTTTCTTCTGCCTGAGCGCCGCTATGGAAACTCTTTTTGTGCCGAAATAGCTCAGTTGGGAGAGCGTTAGACTGAAGATCTAAATGTCCCTGTTTCGGCAGCTGGAAGCTGTGTTTTGGGGACATAGTGGCTTGATGTTTAGAATTGCTGACTCACAGAAGTTGGATTCAATTCAATTGTTTCCCAAAGTACCTTCAGGTTGAGTGTTGTATGGAGACTTCAGTGTTGGATTGTTTAGCATTGAAAGCTGGACCGAAGCTATTCTGACGCTAGACGACAGCGAGAGCTTGATGGTCTAACGAATGTAGCCATTCCCTAAAGTGTGTTTAAATCTTTCCTGATGTTTTTTCTTCTGCCTGAGCGCCACTATGGAAACTCTTTTTGTGCCGAAATAGCTCAGTTGAGCGCTAGACTGAAGATTAAATGTCCCTGGTTTGATCCCGGCTTCGCAGCTGGAAGCTGTGTTTTCGGGACAAGTGTTTGATGTTTAGAATTTCTGACTCACAGAAGTCTGATGCAATTCAATTGCTTCCCAAAGTGCTTACACTCAGGTTGAGTGTTGTATGGAGACTTCAGTGTTGGATTGTTTAGCATTGAAAGCTGGAGCTAAGCTAGTCCGATGCAAGTCGACAATGCGATAGATAATTGATGGAGAAACGAAAATGTGGCCTTTCCCTGAAATGTCCGGCAATTGTTCACAGATGTTCTTTATTCCGCCAGAGTGCCATTATGGACTTTGATTTATGCCGAAATAGCTCAGTTGGGAGAGGATTAGACTGAAGATCTAAATGTCCCTGTTTCGGCAGCTGGAAGCTGTGTTTTGGGGACATGTGGCTTGATGTTTAGATTTGCTGACTAGGCAGTTCTGATGCAACAATTGCTTCCCAGCATTCAGGTTGAGTGTTGTATGGAGACTTCAGTGTTGGATTGTTTAGCATTGAAAGCTGGACCGAAGCTATTCTGACGCTAGACGACAGCGAGAGAGCTACTTGATGGTCTAACGAAAGTAGCCATTCCCTAAAGTGTGTTTAAATCTTTTCCTGATGTTTTTCCTTCCGCCTGAGCGCCACTATGGAAACTCTTTCTGTGCCGAAATAGCTCAGTTGGGAGAGCGTTAGACTGAAGATCTAAATGTCCCTGGTTCGATCCCGGGTTTCGGCAGCTGGAAGCTGTACTTTGGGGACATAGTGGCTTGATGTTTAGATTTGCTGACTCAGAGCAGTCTGATGCAATTCAATTGCTTCCCAAAGTACATTCAGGTTGAGTGTTGTATGGAGACTTCAGTGTTGGATTGTTTAGCATTGAAAGCTGGAGCGAAGCTATTCTGATGCTAGACGACAGCGAGAGAGCTACTTGATGGTCTAACGAAAGTAGCCATTCCCTAAAGTGTGTTTAAATCTTTTCCTGATGTCTTTCCTTCCGCCTGAGCGCTACTATGGAAAGTCTTTCTGTGCCGAAATAGCTCAGTTGGGAGAGCGTTAGACTGAAGATCTAAATGTCCCTGGTTCGATCCCGGGTTTCGGCAGCTGGAAGCTGTGTTTTGGGGACATAGTGGCTTGATGTTTAGAATTTCTGACTCACAGAAGTCTGATGCAATTCAGTTGCTTCCCAAAGTGCTTACACTCAGGTTGAGTGTTGTATGGAGACTTCAGTGTTGAATTGTTTAACATTGAAAGCTGGAGCTAAGCTCGTGCGATGCAAGTCGACAATGCGAGAGCTACTTGATGGAGAAACGAAAATGTGGCCTTTCCCTGAAATGTCCGGCAATTGTTCACAGATGTTCTTTATTCCGCCAGAGTGCCATTATGGACTTTGATTTAATGCCGAAATAGCTCAGTTGGGAGAGGATTAGACTGAAGATCTAAATGTCCCTGTTTCAGCAGCTGGAAGCTGTGTTTTGGGGACATAGTGGCTTGATGTTTAGAATTGCTGACTCACAGAAGTTGGATTCAATTCAATTGTTTCCCAAAGTACCTTCAGGTTGAGTGTTGTATGGAGACTTCAGTGTTGGATTGTTTAGCATTGAAAGCTGGACCGAAGCTATTCTGACGCTAGACGACAGCGAGAGAGCTACTTGATGGTTTAACGAAAGTGGCCGTTCAATGAAATGTATTTCAATCTTTTCTTGATGTTTTTTATACGACCTGAACATAAGCTAAGCTAAGCTTGTCGAATGCTAGGCGACAGCGTAAGACAGCCTTCTATTGGTTTTCTGAAAGTTTGTGTTCCTTGAAAAAGATTTCAAATCCTTTTTTTTCCGCCTCAGCACTGTTTTCTGCAGCGGAGTCGTCTTTTTTTTCTTTTGTTTGGTTCAAATTGATTAAGAGCTCTGCTGATGCTGCATTTCGTATGGCAGTCTTAAGATTAAAAAATAAAAATAAAAAAATAAAAATGTCAGACTCTTCAGAGGTTAGGAAGTTAGACAAGCTTTATATTTACTTTCTTCATCATCATAACAGGTTGTCAACAGTGGCACTCAACTTAAAAACTTGAGGTCCCTGTTTTACTTCTACAAACAACAATTAAAACAGTACATTGGGACGTGTTTTTTCTATATTGATGTACATTTGTACCTCACAAAGTGCTTGTGTTTACTTCTAAAACTACATTCTCAAATGTGGTTCAGGTAGTCAGATGCTAAGGGACATCTGACAGTTATGCTCAGACTCAGCAGTCAATATCAAAGCTGTGGAGAAAACAGATTTCTTTATGTTAGGCTACTCCTTTTTTCTGTCATTTTTGGAACTCTGGGAACTAGCAGAACTCTGAACTGCATTACACACCAGTCAAAAACACTAGCAAACATTTTTACAAAACAGCTTTTCAAACAGTACATCACATCGAAATCTGGATTAAATTATGTCGATTTCAGTTGGAAATATTTTAATTTTTTTTAAGTTTAATTTTGGTAAATGGACTGTACCTGTATTGTGCCTTTCTAGTCTTCCGACCACTCAATGCAATTTAACACTACATGTCATCACCCATTCACACACTATTGGGAGGTGCTACCATGCAAGGTACCACCTGCCCATCTGGATGAATGGCTATGATTACCTCACATTTATACCCATTCACACACCGCAGGAACAACCTGTGGAGACAAATCGGGTGTCTTGCCCAAGTACAGCTGGGGATCAAACTACCAATCACTTTGATTGAAAGACAACCCTGCTTTACCACTGAGCCACAGTCAACAAGTGGATGCTTCTAGCAAATTGTTTGTTCCCGATATGTATATGGGTTACGTTCTGCAAGTATAACTACGGTGGTGTTGGATGTTTGCTGTAGAAAACAGACTTCTGTTAAGTCATTCTCTCACTTTTAATAATGCCTTTCGGTCTGCTTCTTACAGGTCGGGGTCATAATGGTGCAGTGCCTGTTGTTGATCTTCTACACCAGCTGTGTGTTTCTCTTCATCGGTACCTGCGTTTTGGGAATGTGCATCAGCAGCGTGTTCCCGTCCATGCTGGCCTTTACAGAGGACATGCTAGACTACAAAGGTAAACTGACACACACATTCTCACTATTACATAGGTAGGTAGTACTAACCTTACTGTAAAGCACAATTTGGTCACAGAATCAATTCAGTTGTTACTTTTGGAGGGCAGCCCTAGTATTTACTTATCTATTTATTGATGAATAGTCATTTTTAGTTCTCCTTAACTCTATTTCTTGTGTGTTTAAGGTTGTGCTACAACTGTCCTGGTGACCAGTGCCAGCACAGGAGAGATGATGCTGCAGCTGCTTGTTGGATCGGTAAGACATTTTCCTGTGTTCTGTAGTGGCTACATGGCTTTCCAGCGTTGATTGCAGAGTCATTGCGGAGTCAAACTGTGTTTGTGTGTGTGTCTTCCCGCAGCTGATCCACAGTCAGGGCAGTTACACCTTCATGTTGTGTTGTACAATATCATCATTCATCGGCTTCTGCCTCTTCCTGCTGCTCCTCTATGTCCGGCACAGCCACAGAAACATCCGCACAGGTAAACACACATCAGGCGGCCACACGAAGAGGGTGGAATGAAAATCCAGTAACACTGATACAATACATGCTTTAAAGATATCACATGTAGGCTCTGACGGCATCTAGAGGTGAGGTTGCAGATTGCAACCAACTAAAACTTCTTCTGTGTGCTAAGCATCCAGGAGAACTACAGTGTCTGACGCGAAAACACGAAAACACAAATGACCCCATCTAGAGCCAGTGTTTGGTTTGTCCTGTCTGGGCTACTGTAGAAAGGTGGTGGGCAGCTCTGTGACGAGGACCCGCTTTGTCCCAGCATCAAAGAAAAGCCCCCGGCACATCCGCTAAAGGTCATTGTGTAGGGTTCCCATTAGGTTCCGGAGACGTACACGATTTATTGTATAAATATTATATTTCTCATTATAAAGCCATTGAATTAGGTGTTGATCATGCAAAAGCTAATGTGTATGTACGTGATTTGATGAGTCTCACAGCCTGCGGAAAGAAGCTGCTCGGTAGTCTGGTGGTACGACAACTACCTGGTGCATACTTCAGGTATTTTGTCATGGTCTCCCCCATTGCTTTTTGTGTGTGCTGATGATAGTGTGTAAAGAGGAGAAACAAACCACAGATTAAATCATTGTCAGAAATGCTGGGCATTTTAGGCCACGTGGGAAGAGTCCTTAGCTGTGTACACTGTTGCCAACAATTTTCCAAAGCTGGAGCAAAGTTGTTTAAGTGGGATCACATTTTGATCACACTTCGAATGTTAGGAAACGCAAATTGTGCAAACACTCTTGATATGTAAAGCCAGAAGACCACTTTGTTGATGCTAAGTAATCACACTCCAAGTATGTCACTTGGTTAGCATTAGCTATTATTGGTCCAAAACTTGGATGGGCAGATGTTAGTCTGACAAAAGCTAATGTAGGGGGCTTTTTCCATACTGCATCTCAAATTAAGGCCATATCTTACTCACTAAACACCAAAAATTACAGGGTATCCAAAGACGATAACCAAGAAACCTGTCCAACCTATTTGACTGCATGTATTAATTATGTATATATGTTTTTTGGGTGGGTTTCAATGAGACACGTCTGTCCACTAGGAGTAAAGAGCCACAGAAATTAATTATAAGACAGCCATTAACTCAAGTAATGCTGAAGTTACATCACTGAGGAGAAATTCCAATTTGGGACTACTTGTTGCAATTTCACGTCATTTGAATAAGAACACCTGGATAACCCCCGACAGAAAAAAAAGAAAATCTGAAATGGACACAAACGTCCTCCTGCTTCTATTGTCAAATAACATTTTTAACATACCACAGATGTTCTGGCAAATCAGAGACTGGGAAAACATTTCCCGATTATATTCATCTTGGCATTTGAGGATAGTTCTGAAAAACAAATATAGGATTAATAAAGCTTACAAAAGGTTAAACATATACACTGTTACCATGGGACTTTTTATCAAAGCTGCCTACAAGGGTTGCAGATTTGATCATCCAGAAAGACCCACATGCCATTTATCAGTTGTGCTTCTTCAAAACAGCAAGTGATCTGTCATGCTCCACTCCCAGAGACACGACCTCTGTCACACTCATCTTCAACCTAACGGTGGCAGTGCTACGACATAAAGTAGTTCTGCCATTTGTGAAGGGGGAAGGAAAGAACAAAAGCAAAACTTATTAAAAATGATTGTGCATCTTTCAAAACAATGTTTCCGCTTTGTGTCCCTGTTCAAAATCATGTTGTTTTCCATTCTGTGTCCACTTAATTCATTCTGGGGCAGTCTTCTGTTGTTTAAAGACTTTATGGTTGAAATGGTTCATCAAAAATTCAACTGGAAAAGAAAATATCTGTTAGTTGTCGCCCTGTAGAACATACCAAGAGATAGATCAATATCATAGATGGATGTGATTTCACGTGGCTGAATATATTTCTGATCAATATTACGACGACGTGAGGCAAAAACCTTTTAACCGTGTCCACGTCATCTACCTACCGGTCTTTTCAAATGTGCCACTGAAAAGGAGAAAAACACAACAGCAAAGAAAAGGTCAGCATGAAGTTGTTCACTATTTTTGTGGCAATCCACCAATAGATTTAGAGGTATATTACCTTCAGTAACTGATGGAGTCTGAGGAAACTCTTTTGGGAACTGTTGCAGTATCAAAGGTATAGTTTTTCTTGAATTAATTAAGACTGTGGACCAGAAGAATTGTGGCTACATAAAAACATACAACGCTCAGTGGTTTCATTCAGAGTTATGTATCTGCCATTTCAAGTTTGTCATGCATCCAAGTCTAAATATGTCATATATGGTGAGATAGAGATGAGTTTGTAACTCCTATAATCACTAATATACTACAAAGCCATTTGGTAGTCTTGGTAGTTCTTCTTCTTTGGCTTCCTCGTTTTGTTATCTGAAAGATTATTATATAATAAATCAAATTAATAATTCAAGCACAACATTTCATAGGATTGAGATTCAGGATCACTTGTGTATATGTTGGAAAGATTTTTTCACTTTTGTAAAGAATATGGTGTATTCCTTTGACATCTTGTGACCAATGCGTAGTTAGTGGTAAAACATGTTATTGCAGATGTAGTTTTTTTTACAAATTGTAATTAATGTTGTTAGTGTACACACACCAGATTATTAACATCTCCACAGCAGTGTGGCCAGATTCAATTAATAGTTGTCTGCACAACCGTTAAATGGTTAAAACCCACCCAATTCATTCAAATAAAAACCTGCACATTATTAGCTCTTCCAGAAATCTGCATAACACCTAAACATAAGCTAACAACATTGCATGGTAGCCAAGTACAGGTCCAGTCACCAATTACCAATAAGAAAACACAGCCTCAGAATACACGTTTTATATCTGCATCGAATAACGAAAGACATTATTTTTTAATATGCAATCCACAGATCACAGTAGAGCTACAAGCACTGTAAGAGCCACATGTGTATATATTAGTTTATTGGAATTTTGGGAATATTAATAATTTAATTTCTGAATTATGCTCTTTGTGCAGGAACTAGTATATGTAAAGTTTAATGAAAGGTATTCATGTTAATGATGACCCCCCCTTTTCTTTGTGATTTAATGACGTCATCACGGCAGCAGGTGCCAAACAGAGAGCTCATTAGGCACGAGAGCAGATAGTTTTTCTACCGTGTGACCGTGTACAGAGGATATTATTTTGCAATTTAGTTAACGATTTTCAGCTCAAAGAAAGAGTTAACAGATCTCCTGTCCTGTCATTCGCGTAAGAAACCAAGTCACTGCCTGCAGCTCATTTGCGGCTTAATAACGAACACAGACGGAACGCCGCTACAAGCACGTAATCAGTTACTGATTACGTGCTTGTAGCGGCGTTCCGTCTGTGTTCTGTGACTGAATAAGCAACAACAACAACAACAGTACAATAAATTCACTTGTTTACAAGATGTCAATCTCAAATCATATCTCAAATCATATCTCAAATCATACTTATTCTAACAGGGGGAGGAGAGGAGCTGATTGATAGTGATGTATCCCTTCACGTTGTATTGGGGGGACGGACAAAAAAATATCAGGTGATCGCAATTAGGGCAGGGCATCTTGTCACACCTTTTCGCTTTCAGTTAAATTTCTTGGTCTTTTCCATAAATTCTTGTGCACAAATGCATAATCTTAAGAGTTTTATAGGTGGTTATGTACATGCATTTGTGACTAAATGCCCCATCAAGAAAGAATATGCATACAAGTAGAGGCTTTCCAAACTCCGTAGTCTGTAAATGTCCAAGGGACATCCCCCCGTTTAATGGGGAGATGGAAGGTACCATAAAGTCGCGTGGGGGGGGGGGGTCCTTTTCTTAAAAAATATTACTTTCATTCAACCTAAAAACAGTGACACAAAAGAAAGGCTTTTACATGTGCCAGGATATAGCTATACGTTTAAAGTGTTAACGATCAGTTCTGCAGATGCATTTTAATTGTATTTGAACAATTTGAGCACATTTTCTCGTCCTTTCTTCCACAAGTAACCAAACTGCAATCAAGGCAGCTCTCTTTATATATATTTCACTTTGCATGTGAAACCAAATTCCCTTTGTGGTTAAAACAAGTGCTTCTTTTAGTGGCTCGCATCCGAACTAAACACAACAAGCCCTTCGCCTATGGCGGGATTGCAATAGAGGTGATGACTGCGTTGGCTGTAACGTTATTAAAGGACCATATCAGTAAGACGGAATATATATGCTATTGGTGATGAGCTCTCAGCCGCTTTCATTATGTCAAATTAGCTCCCAGAGGAAAAACCAACGAAGAACCAACCACACGTTGCTACAGAATCAATCTAAATACAATGTACCGCATCAAGAGTCAATGTGGCTTCAAGGTAAAGGTCACGATGCAAAGGCGCGTTGCTTTGGGAGATCAGGATGTTGATGTTTTTGTTTAAATGCCAGCATTCATCAAAAGCCTGCCGGGAGTCAGTTCTCTTGTATCGATCTCTCTGCTGAGTCAAACTAATCGACACCGTTTCATTCTCAGATTCATCTCAAAACACCGACATGAAAGAGAGGCCCGAGACGGGAGGTTCTTGATGCGAGGGGTCCCCGAGAGACTGAGGGGGCGGAGTCCAGAGGACACACATGGCCAAGCGGCTCTGCTGTGGACGATGGAAAGGGAGCATGGGAAGGACCATCTCTGGACGTTCCCACGACTAACCCCAGCCTCGGAACAGGAGCTTCATCCCGGCCTCCTCCCACTGAACATTTTTTTAACCTAAAGAACATTTTTTTAACCTAAAGAAATGTACTGTCAAGCCTGACGATCAATTCTTGACACAACCCTTGTGCCCCGCACCACTTTTTTCTTCTTTTTTTTAAAAATATTTTGATGATTTTGGCCATGTTAATGCACATGGCATGATTTGGCAAGGGTGAATTACGGATTCCGGAAGTTCAGCCTCGGCTCCTATAATTCGTTTCTAATAAAGTGTTGCCGAAATACAGACAGGCAGGCCCTTAAGGACAAAACTGTCCCCATTGGAACCCATTACAATCATAATGTTGATCCTACGGCCATTGCAGCATAAAATCATGCATTTTATTTCATCAAGCTTTCAATCTAGAGCCCTAGCTTCAAAATTTTAGTTTTTACTGTTTTCCACCAGATTGAGCCATTTTCTCATCAGTGTAATTATTGACATATCCCAGACTGTGCAAAATGTATATATATACATATATACGTACATGTATATATATTGCACAGTATGGAATATATATATATATATATATAGCATACTGAAAATAATCAAATGTTTGTGTTGCTATTATTTTCATTAAAAAAGTGGCATTATGTACACAAACTGGAATTTAAAGGGTTAAAATTCTGAAAATGAATTATTATTTGGAAGTGATAATCAGGACTGATGTTGGTTGAATGATTTAACTCAGTGAAAGTGCAAAACAATATCAATATAAAATATTTTTATGACGTTTCTTCTTGTCCTCTGAGGGCATCAGAGCCAGCGATCATCTCTTGCAGCACCTTATCCGTTATACTTTATTGATAAAGTATTGCCTTTTTCAGCGTGAATGCGAGTGGTCTTGTCTGATTTATGTCGAAACATCTGCAGCACCTTCGGTTGCCACGGGGAAGATGTGACTCATATCTGCCCCACGGAAGCACTGCTGTTATTACTTCCTGGTGGCAGACATTAATAACACCAGAATACAGAGACGTAATTAGTGAAGAGATCTTTTATTGGTCTCACCGATCTCTTCCATTATAAACAATTCCTCTACACCTCTCAAACATCAATATGCCACTTAAGACAAGTAGCTTGTAAACATCTTAAAAAGCATCAAACAAATAGAAAACTGGACAGAACAAAGCAAGAACTTTCTTTCAAAGGAGATATTTTTACATTTCAGGGGTAAGTTGAGGGGAAAACATCATCAGAAGAAGAAGTACAAATGAAGAAATATGCTAATAACAAGACTTACTGGAGGGAAATTTCAAATGGGCTTTGGGGTTGTTATTAGCTATTATTATTAGCTATTTTATAGTTTTTCATCAAAGTTTCTGCAAAAATGCAATATAAGGTGCCAATTCTATTGGACTCTAGTATAAATTCAAAAACATAAATATTTTGTGGTCGTGCTAATCACAAATCCTTGTAAATCGATGGCTATATATTGTAAAAGGTCAGATTTACTGTATAAAATACGAAGTGCATAATTGTCTCCTCCCTTTGGGAAAACACACACGTCCCAGTGAGCACGCCTTTCATCCGAGAGGAAACCAGAGTCGGAGAAAAGAGACAGAATCCAATACTTACAGGAACCCCCAAAGTCTTAAGCGCAAACGTTCCATCACGACATTTGCATTGTACAATATCTACACTATCAAAACACTTTACATAGAAAACATAGATTTAGATTTCTCCCCATAAGGCTTTGATTCCCCCCACAAAAAAATTGCCAATGCCATTACGGGGCAGCCGCCTCCCAAATACACCAGAGGGGGCGACGCGAGGGCACGCACACAGAGAGAACCCCGACGTAGCACACGTCCAACCATCTGGCCGTTACAAAAATAGAAAACAATCTTATCGTTCTACTGGCCTTACAGGAAAAATTAGAGATTACACAAAAATAATGAACAGGTTTTATAGCTCTACTTATATACTTTCTGAGTAAATCTGCGATCACAAACACTTAGAAGCATTTTGGAAAGAGACGTGGCTCTAAAAACATGGCCTGATTAGATTTACACGCTGCTCTGCATGCTGAGCCATGTCACCGTCTCTATGTACATTTATGCATCCCGGACAGAACACCTGCAGCACCTCGAAGGTCCGGCGGCAAGATGAGCCGCACGAAAATAAATAGCCCCAAACTTTCTGGGGCTCTCGTTTGGTCAAAGATATGGCATAAAGATATGGCATAAAGACAATCAGGAGACGCGAGTGTGCGCTGTGTTAATGATAGAACTCCATCCACATGTGGGAGCTGGACTTGGGC
>JACSYO010001717.1:27500-122500 GCA_016806645.1 Ophiodon elongatus
ATGTGGACCAAGTGGTTGGACATCAGGGCCGCCTCCATGGCCACCTGAGCGGACTGTGCTGGTGCTGGCTTCGGAGGGGCGTTTCCAAACTTGATGACAGACGGCAAAGCAGCCGGCTGCTGCGGCTGAGGCGACTGCTCCAGGCTCTGGGCAGCGGCGGCAGGACCTCTCTTGTCGGCCAACTTCTCTGCCGGGTTCTCTATTTTGATGGACTTGAAGAGCTGGCGTCCATTTTGCAGCGAGTTGAGGGTGAAGGAGGTGTACAGGCCGGAGTGGATGTAGTCGTTGCGGTTCGACTGCTTGATGCTGGAGCCCAGGGCCGCTGTGCTACTGCAGTCACCCGACTCACCCTCCTGCGGGGTGCTGTCTCCCCTCTTTAATAGGTGAGGGGGGCCCCCAGCGCCCACATCCACACCCTCCGTTCGGGTAGAGGCCTCTCCTTTTAGGATGTCAGGATAGGACACGAAGCGATAGACAAACTTCTGACCGTTCACCTTCTTTATGATGTTCTAGTAGACACAGAAAAGCAGATATGTTAGTTTATACTCTCGGTGAACAAAATAAAATTGTATTCAGCCAGAAAACCCATAGCGAGAGCATAAACACGACATTCCCTCACACAGTACGCCTCTACCACAGTCACCAGGAGTCCAAAAAATAGAAGCGGGAGACCACATAAAAAAGGCCTTGTCCGTGGGACAGCTCTGTCCTCCCTGTCTGGACCAAACCAGCAGCCACTCGCGCTGCAGCCAAACATACCAGCAGAGCCGTGCCCAGAACGCCCACGGGGTCAGGCCGCGATGCTGCCAGACCGCGAGCAGAGTGGGAGACAGACAGCACTCTGCCTGTAGTCCACATGTCACCGAGCAGAGTGGGAGACAGACAGCACTCTGCCTGTAGTCCACATGTCACCGAGCAGAGTGGGAGACAGACAGCACTCTGCCTGTAGTCCACATGTCACCGAGCAGAGTGGACTACAGACAGCACTCTGCCTGTAGTCCACATGTCACCGAGCAGAGTGGACTACAGACAGCACTCTGCCTGTAGTCCACATGTCACCGAGCAGAGTGGACTACAGACAGCACTCTGCCGGTGGAACAGACAGCACTCTGCCTGTAGTCCACATGTCACCGAGCAGAGTGGACTACAGACAGCACTCTGCCTGTAGTCCACATGTCACCGAGCAGAGTGGGAGACAGACAGCACTCTGCCTGTAGTCCACATGTCACCGAGCAGAGTGGACTACAGACAGCACTCTGCCTGTAGTCCACATGTCACCGAGCAGAGTGGACTACAGACAGCACTCTGCCTGTAGTCCACATGTCACCGAGCAGAGTGGACTACAGACAGCACTCTGCCTGTAGTCCACATGTCACCGAGCAGAGTGGACTACAGACAGCACTCTGCCTGTAGTCCACATGTCACCGAGCAGAGTGGACTACAGACAGCACTCTGCCTGTAGTCCACATGTCACCGAGCAGAGTGGACTACAGACAGCACTCTGCCTGTAGTCCACATGTCACCGAGCAGAGTGGACTACAGACAGCACTCTGCCTGTAGTCCACATGTCACCGAGCAGAGTGGACTGGTGGCCTCTGCCTGTAGTCCACATGTCAGAGCAAGTGGAGACAGACAGCACTCTGCCTGTAGTCCACATGTCACCGACAGAGTGGACTACAGACAGCCTCTGCCTGTAGTCCACATGTCACCGAGCAGAGTGGGAGACAGACAGCCTCTGCCTGTAGTCCACATGTCACCGAGCAGAGTGGACTACAGACAGCCTCTGCCTGTAGTCCACATGTCACCGAGCAGAGTGGACTGACAGCCTCTGCCTGTAGTCATGTGAGCAGTGGACACAGAGCAGCACTCTGCCTGTAGTCCACATGTCACGAGCAGAGTGGACTACAGACAGCACTCTGCCTGTAGTCCCATGTCCCGAGCAGAGTGGACTACAGACAGCACTCTGCCTGTAGTCCACATGTCACCGAGCAGAGTGGACTACAGACAGCACTCTGCCTGTAGTCCACATGTCACCGAGCAGAGTGGACTACAGACAGCACTCTGCCTGTAGTCCACATGTCACCGAGCAGAGTGGACTACAGACAGCACTCTGCCTGTAGTCCACATGTCACCGAGCAGAGGACTTTAACCACTCGGAGACGCAATTAACTTCTGCTTTGCCGGCGCAAATAGCAAAGGAGACGATCCCTCCAGAGTCTCCAGGTGCTGCTTCACAACACGTGCGGTTATGTAACTTAGGCGTCGCGCAATTGGTTGAATTATTGAAATATATATGATTGCATAATTATGCGTATGGCAAACCATCTGTTAGCTTCATGTTTTTCTTAATCTTTTGGGGCACAATATTAGGGTGCTGAAGGCCCTGAAGCACCCTTACAGCTGTCTTTATCCAGACAATCAGACACTTAGTGACAGTGAGCACATTGCATTGATTATTTCCTTTTCAGTATTCTAATAATAACAACATTTAAAAAGTTGTCATTATGTGTAGCGTTGACCAATATGTAGTGGTCTACTTTTGGGCAATGAAGGCAAACATCTGGTGAGTTGTGTGTCTGACACTTACGTCTGAAGATCTCAGGTATCAGCCGCACTTGTGGTTCTCAGTGTGCACTGTAGCTGCTGAGCTAACATTAGCAAACGTTATAAATTCACAGAGCGGCAGCACAGGCCGCATGCTCGGTGCTGAATGATCCCGACTAAGCTCTTGATGTGATCTTCTTAAGAGTGTAACTGAGGGATTGGGACTTTTATTTACTATCGGCTAACAGCTGTTGGTCGGTGCTCCGACTGCTGTCTAGCTACAACGTTCCAGGCTCAAATATTACAAGCTCGGTCATACAACCACGTCCGGGCTGGATTATGACGTGTGCAATCAGACGACAACTTTTTATTTTTGTATTATTCAAATTTATACAGAGCGGGTTCTTCTCTCTCTTTGGCTAAGTATAAAGATGCCCGTTTGCAATTAAATTTGTCGTTTGGTTAACTTGTGAAATAACTGCTGATGCAGCTGAAACGTTCTAATAATGAGAAGCCAGCTGATGGGTTTGGTTCTGCCCTTCAGTTAATGGGGGCCAATGATGCCGTGGTGCGTTCTGGCTCGAACCCTCCAAATATAGCGGTTTAAGTCAAGAGTACACCATCTTTAATTCTTTACCCGTTTCACTTATTTAACTGTGAAATAAATTGTACTGGTAAATACTATGGCGACTGTGGCTTAGTGGTGAGCAGGGGCGTCCTTCAATCAGAGGATTGGCGGTTCGATCCCCGGCTCCAGTATTTACCATGTCGACGTGTTCTTGGGAAAGACACTTAACCCCAAATGTCTCCCGTAGCTGTACCTTCGGTGTGTGAATGAGTATGTATGTTATCTACTACTGATGGGCAGGTGGCACCTTAGCCCCTCCCATCAGTGGGTGAATAGTGTTAAAGCACTTTGAGTAGTCGGAAGACTAGAAAAGCGTACAGGTCCATTTACTTAAGACTAACTGTGTATTACGTTTTGCTGCTGGGTGCCATTAGAACCACACTGTAGAGCTGAGATTGTAAAAGCACTGCTACTCTTGCCTGTGCACCCCCACTAAATTGGAAAACGCCCTCTAATTTTACTCTGGAACCAGGCCTGACGACAATCCGGAAGTCACCAGCACCACAAGCATCTGTGAAGACGTTCCTCAGCAAACCAACATGCACCACACCGGTCGCATCCTCTCTCACAATTTCAGTTTGACTGGGTGAAAATGTTTCATTACTGTCAGGATCATCAAGAAATGCCCTGAGGTCAGACAACATTTAACATACTGGATGACTTTTTCTGCCGGTCTAATGCGTTCACACCACCAGCGACAAAAGCAACAAACCCAAGCGTGGCCGGCTAGATAGTCGGCGAGTCGCTGTTCAAAGAATTGCTCAAGCTCTCGTTGACGTATATTTATGTCGTAAATAGCACTAGAGTCCGGTAACAGCATTATTCTTCTGACATTGCTCTGTTCAAAGAGACCAACATCACACAAAAACAACAGAAAAAGGCTGTGACTGGTCTGACGCTTGACAAAGTTTGTGACAGAGTTAGGCGAGGTTATTGGCGAGGTTGTGTGTTTAATCAGGATTCCTGTGGGAAATGACAAGGCTGGGACATGGAAGAAACCACAATGTGTGGAGCACGGACAACAGCTGGCCTGATCTCCTCGCACCAACTGCTGTGCATCGACAGGGGAGACGGTCTGAGGTGTTTACCTTGTCGTAGTAGTATCGGAGAGCCCTGCTGAGTTTGTCATAGTTCATGTTGGGCTTGTTCTTGCGGGCTCCCCACAGCCGGGCCACCTCCTCTGCCTGGAGCAGCTTGAACTCCCCTTCCTCATTGGTCCAGCAGATCAGCTGCTCATTACTGGAATCCAATAGGAGCTGGAGAAGGAACTGCCACAGGGTGACAGAGTTGTCCATGTCTCTCACTGAAAAAAAGAAAAAAAAAGACTGAAGTTAGAGAGGAGAAAAAATCCTCAGACTCATGGACCCACAGCACGATAGGGTACAAACGTGGTATATTTCAACTTTATGAGCATAAAGTCTCATCCCATTGCTCCTCAATGGAAAGACTCGATCGTAGTGGTCCTCGCCTGTATCTTTAAAAAGCAAAAGAAACCCCCTCAAACCTCAAAGGCAGTTGGATATCTAAACGTACTGGCAGAAATGTGGCGTAATTGCTGTAAATGGTTATTCAACAGCCAACAAGAGGCTGTTTTACAAGCCCAGGTGCTCCGTCTGCTACAAACGCCGTTTCCCCCTCATGTGGCGCCCACTTTCCAGGATGATAATGCCACCATACACCCCGCTGAACAAAAAGAGCGCTTTCATTCACAGCTGGATGAAGTCAAACACCTTCCATGCCGTTCCCTTCTGGAGCCCAGAGCGTAAATTTGACTTCCACCTTTTTTTTTTTTTTTTTAATGCCTTGATGAGCTGGAGTGGATATTAAAGAGAAGAGGGTCCCTGCACAATTCCGGTTTTCAGCTTTCGAACGAGTGCTGCTATTCTTGTTCGGTCAATGATGCTGAAATACTGTCACATGACTCACGTTAAGCCATATATTCAGGAAGAATAAAATGACACCGAATCACAAATGCTCGCTCGCTTTCTGTCTTTCTTTTTCTTTCGAGGACATCTATAAAGTGCGGCACTGTAATGTGGCTACTGACTCGGCCCGGTCGAGGCCAAACATCTTGCTCACATCTGGCTTCTAAAGAGCAGCAAAACACCCATGGCCATGAAAATGAAATGAAAATGCCCCTCACAGCGAGAGGTACAGAATGACATTCATGGAAAAGTTAATTCAAACCACAGGGGGCCGAGGAAAGCTACTCACAAAATGCCCTGCACGGATTGTTAGCCTTGCATGAGGGTAGAGTGAAAATAAAATCCCCATGTTTCAATACTGCATTAACATTACTCAATCATTTCACAAAGAATATTATAATATGTATGTCCTACAGAAGGCATTCTCCATTAAATTAACTGACTAAATACTGCAAACCTGTCAATATTCTACAATTCTTACGATGTAACTTTTACTGTAGAAGTGTCAGAAGTATGTTTGTGATTATAACTTAGTACTATATTATACAACCGTACTTGGACAATGGAAAAGAACAACAAGAATTAGATTACTCTGACAGCTAACCAGCTTTTATTGGGACTGCTGTAAAAGTTACGGGTAAATTGTAGATTGCAGACGAGCCAATGATTTTTTTTTTTTTTAAAGCAGCCTTATGGTTGTGTTTTACTGTACTGCCTTAATTGTTACCCTCATCTCGGCTAAGGTGCAACCCCCATCTGGCATTTTCTTTGAAATTTACCGGTGGCTTAGCTGCAGCTTTTACATTGTTTTTTATTTATTTTTTGCGTCACACACACACACACACACACACACACACACACACACACACACACACACACACACACACACACACACACACACACACACACACACACACACACACACACACACACGTGTTTTCACTTAGGCTGATTAGACCTCCTCTCAGGACTGTGTGGGCGTGTACAGAACAGGCTCGATTGACATGTCCCTCTCTTGTGTGCTACTCCGTTTGATTCTTTTTGGGCGTGTGTGAGACGTTTTGTGGCCTCAAGAGTCGGCTCCCCGGTCCGTGCTGTGCTGCGCCTGGAATGAGGAAACCGGTGCATCCCACTTTAAGTGTCTCAATCTCAACTCTTGCATTAATTGCAATCGTTCCAACATGTCAACTCAGCTGGGTGCACCTCTGAAGGGGGGGGGGGGGTCACTTGATTACATGCTGTCCAGAGGACCGGTGACAGGCTCCTCTTTTCCCCAGATGAAAGGTTTCCAGCTGATAAAAGAACGGAGGGTGGTTGGGTTGGGCTCACGCTGTGAGCGACAAAGAGAGTGAACCCAAAAATGGGGGACAGGGTAGGTATTTATGTAGGCCATTGGTGTGGGTGGATATTTTTAGAAACATCAAGCAGTACATAACTATTAAGTGTCTCGTAAAGAGCGCGGCCGCCCTTTGTCTTCGGAGCAGCATCAGCGCTGCTCGTCCTGCTGCCTCTCCGCATCGTGACAGCTTGCAGTTGCTGGAGAGATGACAGGAGGAGGAAACCTGCATCCCGTGACGGTTCGGTGGTGTTCAGATCTGGAGAATGGGGAGGCGATGAACAAAGAGGCCGACAGTGGAACCTTTTTTTCCACGCCGATAACATTAACAATGGTGAGCTATTCCAGTGAGCCAGCCTGCACAATACCAGTGAACGCAGCATTATATCTACATCTCATCTCATTCCTTACTGCAATTGTGTCTTGCATGTCAACAGTTCGGCTGTACCTCTGTTGTTGCTACTAACACCAGAGCGCTGTCCAGGGAGCAAAACAAACCAGACTTCCGAGCTGGTCCACAGAGGCAACACAGACCTAACGTAATGAGACTTCAGCTTGGGTTTGAACGATGAAGATAACCGCATGTTTACAAATTAAGACATGTACTCCAGTGTATGCCAGCTGAATGCACCCCAGACAATTACAGCTCCCCCACCAGTATGTACACTTACAATCGAGAACAATAAATCGTATTTATGCAACATTCCTCCACAAAGGTAAGAACATGATGTGTGGTCAGACCAGAGGCCTTACTAATCTTTGAGACATTTTCTGTGCATGTCAGCGGCCATAACCCCATGGAGGCGCACAGGTACTTGTACCACAGAATTGCACCGTGTGTGTCATACTGAATGTTACTCGTTATGGCCCGAGCCTTCCAACGTCAGCAGTGGTCATCTATGAAGGGCTGCCTCCCTCACAGCGAACGTTCTGATGAGGTGTCTTGTGTTCCGACCTGGTTATTGTCCATATTCAACCCAACATCTCCACTTGTCGTGGTGATGGAAAAAATAAATAAACGTCCCTTCTGTAATCTGGCTTAGAACCCATTCTCGACAATCCGTTCACATGCAACCCAAGCACGGAAACGGGAGTTGCACGCGCAACTTTTTGTGCAGTGACTCTCACAAACGTCACGGAGGGCCCACTTCTTTCTGCAAGGGAAGGATGTCTAGTCTTGTGGCGCTTTTGTCTTCATTTTTATTTATTTTGTATCTCCCCTTGCAGGTTTTGTGCACAATATGTCCTGCATAACACATCCCAACTACTGTTGATGGGTTCTCCTGTTGCCACGCAGAGCCACACAAGAAGTCATCGCCACTCTGGACACATGCTGCCCTGTTATATCTCCCAATACTGACCGAGATATGTTGCTGAATTTCTCATTTGGCATTCTGACCACTCCACATTACAGGCCGAATGTGACTGTGCTCTACTTGACAATATCTGTGTGTGTGTGTGTGTGTGTGTATGTATATATATATATATATATATATATATATATATATATGTGTGTGTTTAAGCTTCTTATAGGGACGAGTAAATCTGCCTTGACTCATCCAGACCTGCTGGGTTGGTTGGACACACACACACACACACACACACACACACACACACACACACACACACACACACACACACACACACACACACACTAAAACCGCGGATATCGGGACATAAATAGGGCAGCGTCAAAACTGCTGCCAGGGGAGAAGATTAGTAATGAACGTTATGTAACGCCTGACATTGACAGCCAACGTTACCCACGGAGCGCGGAGATAACGGCGGCTCGGTGGAAGCAGTCATATAACTAACCCGCGTTATCAAGGCGATAATAACGCTCGGACTCGGGGCGACTCGTTCCTCCTGTCAGATAGCCCGGCGACCACACAGTGCAAAATCACAACAACAACAGAAGCAGCAAGAGCCCACTTGTTGACGGTAACGTTAGTTTCGTTACCGTCAACACAAACTCCCGGTTGTCTCCCGACAGTGTAAAGTCGCGGCATGGTCACTCAAAACGCGGCTGTGGTGTTTTGCACGCGGCGCGCGGACAGTCAAGAAGACAAACAACTCGAGGCATTCGCGTCAGTCAGCTAGTCAGTCAGTCCGCGTTAGTTAGCTGCAAGTGTAAGTTAGCTGCTCGCTAGCTTCGCGTTAGCTTCGCCTGCTAACATTACCTCGCTCGTGCCGCCCGCTGAATTCCCGAGGCGTGGAGCCGCGTCGAAATATTCCCAAAACATTGCCGGTAACCTTGCTATTGTGCCAGAGCTCAGGAAACAAGTTTCAAACTGAGTGTCAAGGAAATGCCTCAACATAAAATACATTAAACTGCCTTTGGCTTGTGCTGTCGATATATCCTTTAAACAGGAAATAATGTTGCGTTCAGTGCGCCTCGTACACCTCACTATCGACATCTGTCGCGCCTCCAAGTGGCTCTGAGGGCGTTTCGCTCGGAGACGAAATAGGTATTTTGCGTGTTGACAGCCGACTAGCTGTTGTTTAGTGTGGAATTATGCAGCTTTTTTTTAAATTTGACTTGCAATGCAAAAATGCGCGAAATTGATGCATTATTATTATTATTATTATTATTATTATTATTATTATTATCACAATATCTTAAAAAAAGAAAATAGAACATTTAAATCGACGTTCTCACGTGATATTAAATGTTATTTCATATAGGTCCACGTAACCTCCTGCACTGTTTAACTCGTTGATGCGGCTCGCATGTCCTCTCAGCACCACCTGTGAAAGAACACGACCACCTGTTCGCTTGTTTGTGTGTCATTCAGAATTCCGACGTTTCCGAGTGTTCGAAATGTGTCATCAAACTCACGCTGAGATCACTTCCTGTCTTGTTTCTCTGGTTCTAATGGTTATTATTTTTGTTGTTACAATATTTGTCGCCAACAATGTTTTTTTTAAATAATTTGATAAGAAATTAAAACTTAAATTAAAAATGATTCAGCAAAAGATTCAAACGAATAGTGAATTTCTTAATATTTCTATTAAATATTAATCACAGCTACTTCAGGTAATACAAGATAAATAGATAATCAAATAATTTGATCTGGTCAATAAAATAGGGAACAAACTCATTTTAGTGCTATTTAGCGCTTTAGAAGCAGATCCATTGTGGGAACATCGTGTTGGCACCTGTTTATAATTAAATCATGCGAAGAATGAGCGCAAAGAGGTGTGGAGCGGGCGGCAGATTGTCCACATGGGAGAGCTGTTTGGTTATTGTCAGAACAACCTCCACCACCGTGAAGAAAGGGAGGAATAGCTGCGACTGGTGATGAACACATTAATGAAATAAATAAATAAATACTAGTTTCTGCAATCTTTATACTTTCATAAAGTGCATACCTTTCTTTGTATTACATTTAAAACTTGTACCACATGCTAGCTTTACAATTCTGATAAACATCAATGGAAACAAGATTACTGTAATGCTCTCCTTGCTGGTTTACCCACACAAACAATGGGAAGGCTTCACCCACTCACTGACAAATTACCAAAACATATTACTCCAGTATAACGACTGCTTTTCATTGGCTCCCCACTGCACAAATCCAAAGGATTCAAGGTTAATTTATTGTCACACTACAACACTATTTTGCCGCAACACAATGCAAGCTGTAGTCCCTATTTGCTACACAAGAAGAAGAAAGAACAAATCTATTTTTCTTTTTTTTTTATGGTGGAATACGGAGGACGAGGTCAGGAGTGAATAGCAGACGGGCGAACAGGCTGAGGCGGGGCTTGGCATCGTCTTCTTAGTCTCCTTTGGGCTCTGCGCAGGCGCCCCACCTCACCGATGGCTCTCCGATGCTCTCTGCGGTTTCAAGCCCCCTCCTGTCCCGGGCCGCACACAAACCATGCCACTTTGTTATGTTTCCAGTCAGGATGCTTTATATTGCTCTTCTGTAAAAGTTGACTTGGCAAGGGGATTTTGCTTTCTTAAGTTTCCTTCGGAAATTCAGCCATTTGTGAGACGACCACAAAAGCTTCTGTGTGAAGCTGATTCCCAGGAACCTCCAGCTGATACTGACACCATCGCTCTCTGAATAGTCTCCTCGTTGCATTTCTGACGGGCTCCCTGACTTCAATCCAATCGGACCTGTCAAGTCATCAAGTTTTCTGCTTTTCTAACTGTTCTTAGAATAAATCCTGCTTTTTAGTTACTTTGACGTGACTCTCTCTGGAACAAAATGCCCGATGGCCTGAGATCTGTCTGTGATCACATTCAAATGCAAACTAGAAACTTTTCTCATATTGGTTACTGTGTGCCTGTGGTTTATCTTTTTTAGTTGTTTTTTTTATCTGTATTCTATCAGAAAAAATGTTTCCCATTCTGATTCCGAATCTGTTTTTGGAGGCAGTCCTAGCCAAGACAGCTGCATTAAAGAACAAACCACAGACTCAAAAACAAGACCAAAAATAATCACACAAAAGAAACAAATAATAGATTTAAATCAAACAGCAACAATGAATTAGCGAGATGAAGGTGCAAAAAACTTTTTAGGTGAAAGGACTTTCACCGAAGAAGGTTTGAGGAATGACGTACCCAATTCCATGTTGTTTCCTTACTGTCTTTGAGTGACTGGGTTTTTAAACATGATTTATTAATAATGCATTTATTTGTATAGCACTTTAAAAGGTACTCAAAACACTTTGAGTTTACTGTTAAACAAAACGTGCTATATAAATAAAACTGCCTGGTCTGATACAAATTATGGTTCAGACCAATGATCATTTGGTTTTCCCCTTTTTTTCTTCCCAATTGGGAATCATACATGATGCATCTCATTGTAGTGATTAAGGCAATCTATGTCGTGAGCAAAATAAAATATTATTATTATTATTATCCCCTACGATGGAAAGTTTGTGTTCAGATGAACCACTAAGTGGCAGCATATCACAGCAGTCGCACGATGATCAAACAAGCCCTCAGATAACCATAGTCTGATAGTGCATACTCATAAACACAGAGGAAACTCATTGATAAACTCATCTCAACCATTTTCTGATACCAGAGATTAAATGAAAGACAGAATCCATACAAATTCAGTATGTTTGTTGACTTGCAATTTATATATATATATATACATATATATATACGTATATATATATATATATATATATATATATATATATATACGTTTATATATATATATATATATATATATATATATATATATATATATATTGGTCTTATATATATATATATATATATATATATATATAAGACCAAGCTCAGTAGGAAGCAATTGCACAACTGAGACTGAGAAGCATTTAAAGCAGATTTAGCTGCTGCAGGAAAAGCTGTGAACATCTTTGGCTCTACTTAATGGCAGCCAACCAGAGCATAGTAGCATTCCTATTAGGATTCAGCCAAAAAACATTCAAACTATTTAGCCCTGAACATGATGAAGTCAAAGACCAAAGAGCAATGGTTTACACACTGGATCGACTTGCTGGCTGAGTGAGTCATCACAGCCGAGGGAAAGTTCCACTATGTTCGCATGTTAGAATACACTGCCCCCCCTCCCCCATTTTGAGCCCTTTATGATTGCTTTCCGAGTCCACATTTCTGCAGACTTTGCCTCATTGAATTACCCACAATTCATAGCAATGTGATGTTGAACACGGAGGTTACCAGTGGAAGCGTGGAAGACGGAGACGTAAAAAAAAAAGGTCAACAAAGAGGACGTCTACATGGGGTTCAGCCCGGCAGATTACATTTACACTGAATCATTCAGCATTGAAGATGGAAACTGAAAACACATGAAATCAGAGGAATGCAAGCAGAGATCATCCATCCATTATCCGAATCCCTTATCCTTTTTTTTTAGGGTCGTGGGGCGCTGGAGCCGATCCCAGCTGACATTGGGCAAAGACAGGGTTCACCCTGGACAGGTTGCCAGTTCATCGCAGATCAGACATATAGAGACAGACAACCATTCATGCCCACCTATGGGGAATTTAAAGTCCAATTAACCTGAGCTGCATGTCTTTGGACTGTGGGAGGAAGCCAGAGAACCTGGAGGGAACCCACACTGCCACGGGGAGAACATGCAAACTCCACACAGAAGGACCGCCCAGACCGGGAGATGAACCCAGACCCCTCTTGCTGTGAGGTGACAGTGCTAGCCACTACACCACCGTGCAGCCCTAGCAGAGATCATATCTCACAGATTTATTCATCAAACATTTCGTTTAGTTATTGAAGCTGTTCTGACAAAAACGAGCCAATAGGTTATTTGACAATGAGCTCTCATCTCGAGAGGAAAGAACCTGCGAGACGTTCAAATCAGGGAGTAAAAAGTATCAAATAAATACTCACAACTGTACATAACATGATGTTGTCATGGTAACGTTATGTTGCAGCAAAGCGCTGTCCCATTCATATTTACACTATTTCAAGCCTTTGCCGCCTCTCACACTCAACTATTTACCAGGTGAGCTCAGTTAAGTCCCTGAGGGTTCAGGGTTTAAGGCCTTAGGGGGGACTTTGGGATCGGGCCTACCTTTGCAAAGGTGTAGCATATTTATTCAGAGCAGACTGGGCTTTTTTCGGGAGGGGTTCTTCAAGAGACAGGCGCCTAAACGGAGCGTTTCAGACAGAATGCAGGTTTGAGGTACAGAGAGTATGAGAATAATAATGTGTTTTTTTAACGTTAAAGCATTTAAACATGTTCTAGTAGAAACCCAAAAAGTATGAACCTGAAAATGAGCATGATACGTCCCCTTTAAAGCAACATTAATGTATTTTTGTTTGGCCACCATTCCACACCCTGCAGATGCAGAACAACATTAATGTGTAACATGTTTCCGGTCAGCGCAAGAATGTCCAACGTTCACTTTCTTTTTAGCTCTGTTTGGTCTCCAGCAGCTCTTTGGCTCCATAAAGCTCCTCGATGTTCACCAGTTAGTCGCTAACTGTGTCTGTCTGCTGAAGGGGAACTGCAGTTAGGTTATAATTCTCTGTTGGTTCATTACTACAAGCAGTTTCTTTTAAATTGCCCTTAGTCCGTGGATCCCGCTTTCAGCTTTTCTTGGGCTGCTTTTCAGATTCCTAAATTATTTCAGTTTAGTTTCCACCTAGGCCATAGAAAAGAAGAGAGGGAGAAACCATTTCATAAATCCCCCCAAATAAGTTTCAGATTAATTGGGGAAGGATGGGCTCTAAACTATCCCATTAGAATAAAATACCAATGTCTCTCTCTGCACAGAGACAGCACTGGTGAAAATGACTAATGACCTTCTAATTGCATCAGATAAAGGACTCGTCTCTGTTCTTGTCTTGTTAGACCTTAGTGCTGCGTTCGACACCATTGACCATCACATCCTATTACAGAGATTAGAACATTTGATTGGCATTAAAGGCACCTCACTAAGCTGGTTTAAATTCTATTTATCAGATCGATCTCAGTTTGTATATGTAAACGATGAAACCTCGATGACCATCAACGTCAGTCACGGAGTTCCACAAGGTTATGTGCTTGGACCAATCTTATTCACCTTATATATGCTTCCTTTGGGCAATATTATCAAAAAACACTCCACAGACTTTCATTGTTATGCTGATGATACTCTATTATATCTATCGATCAAGCCAGAAGAAACCAACCAGCTTGCTAAACTTCAAGCATGTCTCAAATATATAAATGACCTGCAACTTCCTGATGTTAAACTCAGACAAAACTGAAGTTATTTTACTAGGCCCAGAACACCTCCGAAATCAATTATCTAATGATATAGTTTCTCTTGATGGCATTGCCCTGGCATCCAGCACCACCGTAAAGAATCTCGGAGTTGTCTTTGATCAGGACTTGTCCTTTAACTCTCACGTAAAACAAATCTCAAGGACGCCTTTTTTCACCTACGTAACATTTCAAAAATTAGACATCCTGTCTCAAAGCGATGCAGAAAAATGAGTTCACGCATTCGTTACTTCTAGACTGGACTACTGTAACTCCTTATTATCAGGCTGCTCTAATAAGTCTCTTAAATCTCTCCAGTTGATCCAGAATGCTGCAGCTCGTGTACTAACAAAAACTAAGAGAAGAGATCATATTACTCCTGTATTAGCTTCTCTTCACTGGCTCCCTGTAAAATCCAGAGTCAAATTTAAAATCCTTCTCCTCACCTACAAAGCCTTAATTGGTGAGGCACCATCATATCTTAAGGATCTCATAGTACCATATTACCCCACTAGAGAGCTGTGCTCACTGAATGCGGGGCTGCTTGTGGTTCCTAGAGTCTTAAAAAGTAGGATGGGAGCCAGAGCCTTCAGCTATCAAGCTCCTCTTCTATGGAACCAGCTTCCACTTTCAGTCCGGGGGGCAGACACAGTGACCACATTTAAGAGTAGACTTAAGACTTTCCTCTTTGATAGCGCTTATAGTTAGGGCTGGCTCAGGTTTGCCCTGGTCCATTCTTTCCAGCCCCTTGATATGCTGCTATAGGCCTTGACTGCTGGGGGACAATTTAGGATACACTGAGCTCCTCTATCCTTTTCTCTCTCTCCTTCTGTATGAATTCATGTTCTATCAATGCACATTACTAACTCTACTTCTTCCCTCGGAGTCTTTGTGCTTTCTCGCCTCGCAGGTTTCCACGGATCGTGGTTGCATCTGGACCCTGGTCCTGCCTCCTGGTTCCTGCCGTGACCCTACTGACGCACATTCTTCTCTATTTTACCTTCTGTATGAATTCATGCACCATTAATCCACATTACTAGCTCTGCTCCATCCCCGAAGTCTTTGTGCCTTCTCTCCTCGCAGGTTTCTGTGGATCGTGGTTAAATCTGGACCCTGGTCCTACATCCTGCTGTGGTCCTCCCCGTCACCTACTGCTACTATTACATGAATCATTTCTGTCATGTGAATTGAACGTGTTGTAACTCTGTTACGCTGTTCATTCTGTACACATGACATCTATTTTTGTACTCTGTCCATCCTGGGAGAGGGATCCTCCTCTGCTGCTCTCCTGAAGGTTTCTTCCATTTTTCTCCCTGTTGAAAGGGTTTTTTTTGGGGGAGTTTTTCCTGAGTCAATGAGAGGTTCTGGGACAGAGGATGTCGTTGTGTACAGATTGTAAAGCCCTCTGAGGAGAATTTGTAATTTGTGATTTTGGGCTATACAAAAATAAATTGAATTGAATTGAATTGTTCTTTCGGAGGGACACGTCCTTGTGCTGATCAAAGGAAGGATTTGTAAATGTACAAATGTACAGTTCTCTGTCCGACAGCAACCTCTGGTCACTACTGTTGTCAGCTACTGTTATTACACTACAAGCCTGTGGCCATGTTTAATTTCTAACAGGACCCTCCCCCTCCCCTCTGCCCTACTGACCCGGCCCACTTTCTCTTCAGACGCCTGCCTCGGCGACCGTTTGGGAATCAAACCCTAATGGGATGGATCAGATGAGCGGCCTTCTCCCACACTGCTCCCAGCCCCGGGTTAGCGGTGGTGTGTGAGAGCGGAGCAGGAAAGGAGGCAACAGCGCACATTACTTCACTTTGAAGCCGGTCCCAGTTTCCTCCGGGTGCTCAACACAACTGGGAAGCACCCTCAGCCAGAAAGTCCAGCCTGATACGCGTACAGATTGAGCTCCAACTTCCCGCACTGCAGCATCTCATCAGGACTGGAAAGTGGTTACAGGATTGAAAGCTGCCTGCAGCATTTCATTATTTTGTGTGCGTGTGTGTGTGTGTGTGTGTGTGTGTGTGTGTGTGTGTGTGTGTGTGTGTGTGTGTGTGAGAGAGATTCAGGGACTCACTGGAGTGGCCTTGATGTGGTTATCCTGCCACCCACTCTGCGCTGTAATTCCTGCTGTAGTTCAGCGCTGCAGGTCAGAAGATTGGCGTCATTTCAACAAGCCAGTCACTGGATGAGTTGGCAGAGTTGCCAGGTAACTTTGTCGGCTATGGCTGCAAAGCGAACCAGTATTTAGAGGTTAATTTTGGCTTGCCTGCAAAATAGTATAATATAGTACCATAGACAGTTAAATAACAGAAAGCCTATGTTAATAGGCCAGGATTATATCTGATGCATTTAACAGCAATGTATCTATTTCTTATTGTAGGGTTTTTATATATTAAACCTGCACTATTCAGTATTTCTTTATGAATGAATATGTGTAATGTGAAAGAGGACACTTGGGTCACTTGATTCTACAGTTCACCTCAGCACAAAGGACATTGTTATCCTCTTTTAACTGATTGTTTAAGTGTTGTTATTTACCAGCCCCAAAAATGAACAACTTTGGTCTTTTTGTGACGCCGCAGGCAGCTGCATAAACGTTCTGATAGGTAAACACCGTGAATAGAAGTCCAATTTTCAATCTCTTTTTAGCTCTGTTTTTGGTCCCCACCAGCTCTTTAGCTGCTAAAGGCTCCAGTGAGTCCACCAGCTAGTCTCACTTTGTCTGCCGTTTGGAGCATGGCATGTTGCGTAAAGGGATATAATCAGAGCTCGTTCACTGAGCAGCGGGGAGCCAAAACGGGGAAGTTGCGGAGCGTTCAAACCTAAACAAGCTAAAAAGAGGCTGAGGGAAAGAGTTGGGTGATGATTCTTTGTCTATTTCCTACGTGCACACTCACGGCAAACAAAGCCCTTTTATGCACACTTCCTGCAAGTCCGCATTTCTGCTGTCAGACTTTGCCTGACGGGATTACCCATAATTCATAGCTGTGTGACATTAAAACACTGCGTTACCAGGGGGAAGCCCGGAGGCGTTAAAGGTAAACAAAGAGGACGGCACATTGGTATTCAGCCTGGCATGTTCAATTTACACAGGAACATTAAGATGCACATGAAAAGCATTGATACACCTGGTTTATTCATCAACCGTTTCTTTTAATTGTGCATAATCATTTTTGCAAAAACAAGTATGTAGGTTAATTTACAATTACCTCTCGTGTCGTAAATACAAGAGCCGGGAAGACGTTCAAATCAGGCAGTAAAAAAAAAAGTTAACTAAAAACCTGGTTTTCGGCGGCGTCGATACGTTGCCGAAAAGTGGGGTCTGATTCGCATTTATACCATTTTGAGCCCTCGCAGCCTCTCGCTCAACCATTTACCAGGTGCATCAGTTAAGGCCCCGAGGGTTCAGGGCTTAAGGCCTCAGGGGGACTTTGAGATCGGGCCTTAGTGGAACCCCTCTCACACACCGAGCCATTTGATCCATTGTTAATGTACAAATAACGACGCGTGACACTTTAAGTAGTACTTGTGCCTAATTACTTACCGCCATTGGTGTGAAGTCTACCTAGTGTTGACCGTACCTTTACTGGTAGATGTCTAGAAAATTGCACCACATCATTCCCCACAATAAAGTAATTCTAGCACTATGTAAAATGGCAGCAAGTGATAAATATATAAACACCTTTTCCACTTTCTCACATTTGCGTATAACCCGGGGAAATTAATGTAACTCCCATTTTGCCCTCGTAATCATGGTAGCTGTTCTCGTCGGCGAGCATCCCTCCAATGACAACAAAGTGAAGCGATTTCATTTTTTGTTTATTTTTTGCAAATAGGAAAATAGCATATCTGGTATTCCAAAAACAAAAACTAAAAACCAGCCTGTGTTCAACCAGATACACAGGTGGAACTGAGAGAGAAGCAGAGGAGAGAAAGAGAGAGAGAGAAAATTGGATGATGATTACAGGTCTGGATGTAGGTCAGTAGAAGCAGCCTGGGGAGGCTCAGACACAGACAGACTCCAGATCACACGTCTGCCCGTCTGTCTGCTTCCAACGAGTTTCTACGTCGCTAAGCATGGTTGTTTGTGGTTTTATTACAAAAAGAGTGAAACATAACGCATCCATAATGCGAAGAGACAGATATGAGGCTGATTGCCGTGTGCTACATGCAGAAGTGCTCTACTTTTGGGTTCAATCCAAAAAAAAAGAACCAATGTTGCTCGAGCTAAGTTAAGGTTGCCGGTTATGCGTCTGCTGGTTCGACAGCGTCAGTCCGGTCATGTGAATGCGCCGCACTTCTGTTTACGTGTGAACCACTGGTAGTTTAACAATCGCCAATGTGTGGAGATCAAAGATTTTTTTTGTTGCCATTTTATGGTTCCAAAACATGTTATGGAACTGCCATAAGAGCACAATGACTTGTTTCTCGCCGTTCCACCAACGCAAGTGCACTTGAGACCAGCTGACTCAGCTTAATGGTTTGTGAATGGGTGGAGTGGGATTTCAAATCCCAGACCGTAATCAGTCTGACATTCCACAGATTGATCACGCTACAATCAAAACTCACATCGGACCAAAACTAAAAAAAAACTCCGGAAACACGACTGAATAGCTTAATGCACTGTTTGAAAAATCCTCACTGATAAAAAAAACAAACAAAAAACATCTATATAAAAGCTACAAGCTGTACATGTTTTCTTTGTCCTTTATGTCTAGTACACAGTATAATGACTACGCTAATACAGATGATTGAGTAGATGTTAGCTGCCTTCCCAGCTCTTTAAAACTATTAGCTTTTCTTGCTGCTATATCCGACAGAGAAAGGTTTTACAGTAACTGCTACTGTAAATTAGAAAGAGCGGTGTTTTCACAAAGTATAACGTAGAGGCCGAGTACTTTTCTAGGCCACGCAAGTTGGCTGCACAATGATTCAGAGAGAATTTCAGACAACAAAGAGCTTATGATACTGCCGCGCACCATGGGTGTCGTTTTTATGCTCTCGAAAGGGCCAGAACAGGGTTTTCTGGTTTGACGGCCCCCAGTTCAGGAATCACAGTTAAATAAGAGCAGTCATATGATAACAGCAGGATCAAGTGAGGTTGGTATCGTGATACGGACAAAGGCATCAATAGAGATTAGTGCGTAGTGGGGCTGTGAAAAAGGCATAGGGGTCAGAAACAGCGGTGGATTACGATTGGACGAATGCAACGAAGGCCTGGGTCGGGTACATAATAACATCAGAAGTCCCCCCCCCCCTCCCCCGGCCCAGCTTGGCCAAATTGTGAGAGGACCCATAATTTTCAGTCCGACAGAAAACGCCTTGGCATTTGCTCCAAAACATCGAGAGTCACACCTTTCGTTCAGAGTGAACTGTTAACTCCAAAAAATAAGTATTTAGAGGAGATTCCGCCACTTGGATTACAATTTCACATTTCCACACTTACAGCGATTGGCTGTCACGCTCTGCCACGCGAAGGCGCCTGTACGCTTAGAACACGTGAAATAAATGGGATTTTTCATAACATACAAAAAAACGCTGGAAAGCTCTCTCCGTGTCGACCCTGAAGTTTGGCTTTGAGGAAGAAGGGCAATCATAAAAGTAGAAAGGGGGGGGCGGGGGGTTTACAGAATTACAGACACTCCTATTGCTGGTTGCCACCGTACTTCCAACAGCACCCGGTAGCTTGTTAACAGTAGTGCAAGTAGTGGTTGCAAGAGGGGCCTCTGTAAGACTCTAAGAGAGTGTGTGTGTGTGTGTGTGTGTGTGTGTGTGTAGGCCAGGAAGTCCACTTTCAACTGATTTTTCCTGAGGTGGCTGCTCAGTATGCGACGAGCTGCTCGGAAGGAACAGCTAAAGACAAACAGCGCGGGAAAATATGTGTGGAACAAGCCGCCAGCTCTCAAGATTCTTCTGAAAGTTCTGCTAGTGAAAGCACCAAAAGTCCTGAGGGAGACCCGGACCCCCACACTCCTCCTTGGGTCAAAGCCAGGCCCGGGTGGGGCGTGCAGGACATGGCGGGGTTAAGGGCCAGCTGCAGGTGTCTCACACAGTGGCTCTGATAATCCTGCTGGGCCTGGAGCTGCGGTGGACCTTCGTGTGTTTGGAGAGGTGGTCGCTGCGGGCAAACTTCTTCTCGCACAGTGAGCAGGCGTAGGGCTTGATGCCGGAGTGAGAGCGCCGGTGGCGGGACAGCTCGTCGGATCGGGAGAACCTGGTGACAGAAGAGCAGAGGAGTGTGGGGTGAGGAACGCGGTAACAAGGAGAGATATCCGAAGTAGCCAGCAGGCTAATGTGGCTATCAACGATGGGAACAAATACATTGTCCATGTCACCTGCGGGAGCTAATCTGGTTTCCAAGGGTATAGCTCGGAGGTCTAGACCCACAAAGTGAATACTGCTTTGGACCCCTGTTCAATAACACACACACACACACACACGGCTTTTTGAGGACCCCTAGGCTGAGGCAGAATGGTCTTTTTTGCTTCAGAAGGTCTCGGTGTATCTCCCTTAGCATAGGGTACAGGGTGTTATTGACGCACCATTCAGGCGTCAATAACACCCCCCCTTCCCGTTTAATTGTACACTACAGATAAATTGAAGACGTCCCTTTTCGAAGTTTCCAGAAGAAAACCACAAACCACATCTGTAGCCTAGTGCAAGTGCAGTCGGATTCTCTTAGCAACACGTTTGTCGTTTCCTAAGTCCTTATGTGCTCTCCCTCACATCTTTCTGCTGACATTTTCCGTCAAGGTCGAGGAAAAGTAGTTAGGGCATTTTTTTCCCCCACTATTAGACCGCAGCCCAGGAATCAGAACTTTTACCCCACTAGTGATGGCCCTACCGGTTTCAACAACGCTGGCCACCCCCCCCTTTCCCTGAATGGAATGAAAGAAAGTTCATTGAATGTACACTTCTAAACGTTTTCAGAGTTGTTTTTATCACTATTAATGACATTCATCGAAAAGTTAACTGACAAAATAAAAAAAACATAATCAAAATGATCAACAGTTGCTAACCTATTTTTTGGGCAATAATTTTGGATGATGTTAGCGGTCTACTGATCCGGTCTACCGTTAGCATGGGGGCACAAGAGCCAACGATGGGAAACGTTTTGCTTCGATGTTTTTGCTACTTACTGGGAATAGAGAGGGTTCAGACCAACGTTAGCATTTGGTGAAAAAGAAAAAAAGTTGAGCCCGTCTCAACTTTTGGTGTGACTCAATGCAACATTACCCAGAAAGGCAGAGTATTACATTATAAAACAGTTGTGCAGAACTTTGGTATTTGATAACCCTTCATATTCACTGATCTATTACTCCGACTGGACTTTCTGGAGCGTGTTTCACGATCTCACCAGTACCTGAAAGACCCGCCCCTCACATGCAGCCTCTAGCATCAACCAGTAGGGGAAACCTCAAAGCATGGTGTACTCCTTTAATCTTAGACCTGGTATTTACTGATAAACCTGGTACAGTGCACATACCTCCAGCCGCACTCGGGCCAGCTACATGTGTAGGGTTTCTCTCCCGTATGCCGGCGGAAGTGAGCTTTCAGGTGGCTGCTTTTGGTGTACATCTTCCCGCAGCCGGGGTGGGAGCACTTGTGGACCCTCTCCGTGGGCGGTAGTCTGGTCACCCGGGGGGCCACGGCCTTCAACAGGCCATTGCCATGGCCCCCGATCCCAGTCACGCCCGTGATCTCTAGACTCCTCATCGTGATGGGCAGTGGGGCGATCCTCACGTACTTCTGGTCAGCCAACTTGCCGTCTCCGCTGTGTAGTGATAACAAGGCGGTTTGGGCGGAGGGCGCCTGCGGGGCCAGCAGGGTGAGATTTTGTCCGGTTGCGCCCTGGAGCCCCATGACCAGATGAGTGAGCCAAATGCCACTCTGGGCCCCGGGTGGGGAGCCCGCCGGGGTCGGAGGCTGGGCCACAGGCAGGGGCTGGAGCTGGAGGACCAGCGGACCGCCCAGGAGCATTGGCGGGGTTAAGGTGGAAGGCGAGGAGTTAGCTCGGGCAGAGGGGGAACGGTCGGCTGGGCTGGGGCTCTTTTGCTCGTTCTGTGGTGTGTTTGAAGAGCGAGGAGAGGCACTAGTCCCGGGGTCCCTACAAGTGTCTGAGGAAGCAGCCGGGGGCGCAACGGAGGACGGGGAGCCACTGCATGGCAGAGGGCAGACCTCCTCTTTTGGGGTCAGTAGCTCCTCTTTGACCAGTTCCATCTTTTCCCTCAAGAACTCATCTATGTCCTCCAGGGTTGGGGAGAACGGGGAGGAGGGTTGGAAAGGGAAGTCCAGTAGCTTAGGCTCCTGGCTTGCTGGCTCCCCTTCTCCCTCCACCCCTAGAAAAATATGCAGACTCGCCCCCTCGTCGTCGTCGTCGTCGTCGTCGTCTTCGTCCTCCTCCTCATCTTCGTCCTCTCCGGGGCTGAAGCCGTGCAAAGCCCCCAGCTCCACGGCCTCGGGGCTGTCGCAGGAGGCCGAGCTGCCCCCCTCGCTGCGGGCTCCCAGGCCGAGGGAGAACAGGCTGCTGCTGCTGCTGCTGTCCCTGAACAGGTCATTCTCCAAGCTCAGCGGTCTGCTGCTGAGAGACACCATTGATCCGGGCCGAATGCAGAGGAGAGGATGTTGAGGAAACACTATCCAGAGGTGGGATCACACAAAAAACCTGCAAGGGCAACATTGAGATTGGATTTTATTACCCAGCAGAAAGTGAAAGTGCGTGAAGAGCTATTTACCTCAATGACTGGACTTTAAACTTTACAGGTACCTCTGGCAGTAAAGAAGTTATTTAAGAAGTAACTTACTCAGGCAATTGGTTCACTAAAGTCGATGAACATAGTTTATTTGTCCTACATCATTTTTGTGTATTCGGTTTTACTTACTTGACAGGCCAAAGACAATTTTCCACTTTGACACAAAATAAACTGCTATTCTTTTTTTAAACCATGAATAAGGGTCTGAGTGATGTGGTTGAAATCACAATACTGATAAGAAAATGTGACAATACCGACACAATACAATAATAATACATTGTAATATAGCAAATGTTGGCAATCACATACAAAATAGTCATGTACAATGTGTCGTCATCTCACAATGGAACAAAACTTTTGACTATTTGTGTTTAGTTTTGTGGTAATTTAATCAAATACAACTTCCTCTGGAAATAGAAATGTTGTCAGAATATAAACAAACATTTCAGTTCTAAAACTAGATTTTGACACAGGGCCCCCTCATTGTTGATTTGGTAATTGTTCATCTATGCCTAAAGTTAGTAGTGTACTTTAGTGGTGCATACATCTTTAACAAGTTTGCAATTAATTGGATAACCAAAACCGATTGACATATAGAGAACCGGGGGCTTTTGTGGCCCTGGGAGGCTGGGGCCCAAGGCTAGTTGGTAATCCGGCTTCGAACCAGCCCAGAGTTAGAGACGAACCCCTTCAGATTGATATTAGATACCCTCTATAGGGGGCCCATTGAAGCCTCTTACCCCTGAGCCTTCTATAATTAACTTTATTTCTTATTTAAAAGGGCCATTTTCATCTGTGGGCCACAATAACCTCTAAAATCTTCTCACACTGCGTTGGTACCATTTAGTGCCAGTGGTTATCTAACTAAATATACATATGTAGCCTGTACAAAGTGAGGCAGTGGTAAGAAGAAGAAAAAAAAAGATAAAAAAGTTATTGAAATGAAAATCTAATTAAAGAAGTAACGGCAAATGATTTGATTAGTATATGTATGTGAATGTCTAAGCATATTTAAAGTTGATCTGCAGCGTGACCTCAAATTGGAAAGAAAAAAAAACCGGAGTCCAAATGGCTCGAGCCCGCGGGTTTGTTGCTGCTGTCAGACCTTCGGCCACATGTTGCAGCAGGGCCTCGCGCCTCGCGCCTCACACGGTGCGCGAGCGAGGCGCGAGGTAAACACGGCCCGCACGCTGACGCGCCCCACGGAGCCCGATCAGCTCCGAGGAACACGAGCCGTGTTCCTCGGAGCTGATCGGGCTCGGAGGCGGAGAGAAACAAATCAAATAGAAGAAGCGGTCGGAAACATGGCAGTCACCCCGCAGAGGAACACACGAGTCTCAAGTTCGGCTGGGTCAAAAAAAAAAAAGAGAAAAAAAGAAAATGTTCTATTTATACTCCTCGGTCCCTCCGGACGAGCCGAGCAGTAGCACCCCGGACATTTGGCTCGACCTACCGTGTGTAGTTCGGAAGAGGCTCGGTCGGAGAGAAAGCAGCGCCGTCGACGGGCTCTTTATGAATATATATTTATATTTCCTGCTTTCTTTCTTTTTTCCCACTCCGTCGTGTTATTGTCGTAGCACGCTCACATCCCCTCCTTGCCACGGGTCCATGTTGGCATTCCTCTTTTTCCCAGCGTCACGTGACGGCATTGCTGCACAACTCGGAGGCACGGGTCCTGTTCCGCCACTCCGATTGGCTGCGTGCGGCGGAGGCTCGCCCTAAAAGGGGCGCTGCGATTGGTTGCCGCTCGATAAATTCTGACTGCCATGTGTCGATGGAGGGGATCGCTTTACAACAAGTGGGGGGGGGGGACAAAATAATGGAAACACCATGTAATGCAACAGTGTACCCCTTTTTCTATCAGCACAGCTTCAGGGCTCGCAGTTGTTGTTCCTGAGAACAAACGGGAGGAACTGACGCATGCTGAATAAACTACATGTTTTTTTTTCATATCATTGACAGAAAAGAAGAGCAGTCAAAGGATTGTTGGCCCTGCTCGTCTGCAGATGACAACAGGAAAAACAGCGTCACGGTAATTCATGTTGGGACAAACGACGTCTGGATGAAAGCCTGCGATCGTACATTGCCTGGAACAAGTAATGTAATCAATATTCTGCAGGCTTCTGCCAATGACCTTTTAGAAACAGAATATTATTAGACATACATGTTTTGCGATTTAAAAAAAAAGTGCACCGAGCGGATGTAGGGAACCTTGAAAATAATCAAGAAGTAGGTGAACAGTAAAAGTATTAAAAATGTATTACAGCCGACAATCTCCTCAAAATAGAGTACATAGACACTATGAGAAAGCAGCAGTAAAACATCTTTGCCACATTTATTAGGGGGACATTTGTATGACGGACCGAAGCAAACAAAGATCCTAACCAGACTCCTTCTTTTGGGAGAACCTCTGTTATTCATACAACCACAATGAACCTTCTAAAGCACAAACTTTAAGAAACAGCCTGTGACGGTGACGTGTGCCTATCCATTGTACAAAGGGGCCCTCTGGTGGTTCAGAGCCTCTCCAAACAGGAAACCTTAACGCCGACAGGGGATGGGGAATTAAATGCACGCACAAAATGTTACAGTCCTCTTACATTAACTTTTATTTCATAACCATTATCATTCCTTTTAACTTGAAAAATATAACATAAAAATTTATGTCAAGATTTAAAAACACAATAATCCATAAATGAACTGTTTTATGTCTTCCTCTAAATACATACAAGAACTCCTGGTAAACAAAACAAAAATAAAAAAAGTGATTATTGACGGCCCTACGTGTCAAACTGTATGACACTACGAGTAAAGGAGGAAGTCGGGTGAGGTAATATATTCATATTTAAGACCATCACCCAGGAGACCGATGTTCGTGTCTGGTGTGAAATCAAATGTCAACATTGACTTATTTTAACTCATGTCAAATCAACAAGACTATGTTTTGTAATCATATTACTTCAAAAAGGTAACTAAAGTACTTTTTTAAAAACCCAAACCACAATTTCTTCCAACACCTAAACCACGTAGTTGTGTTGCCTTAAGCCAAACCACGTTGTTTCCTGTGAACACAGAGGTTTCTTTTAGAAAAGACAACGTATGCATGTAACGAGCAAAATAATTGACACATGCCAAAACTGACGCTAGAGGGGCCCGTAGAGCCGCAGCTTTAAGCATGGGGCCACTGAACAAGCTGCCTCAGTCGAGTCGTGAGGAGGGAGATAGTGTTGAAGACGAGCTGTCGAGTCGAGTTGACGTAACATAGAGCCAGAGGTGGCACGTTAGGAGGGGAGGGTGGAGAGAGATATCTTAGACATTGACCTAGACCACACGTGTAACAGAATAACCAGTGGAGCTCCAGACAAGTGGGACACTGGGCTGGAAAGTTGGCTTTTTTCCCCCCAAAAGGTTGACTTTTATCGGGTAATAAGTGTCATTCAGTTAGAACATGCTGGCTCTAACTGATCCTCCATGGAAGCCAAAGTGAGCATACGGGTGAGAGGACTATCAGCATAATGCACCACAGAAGGAGTGTCAAGACTCTAGTGTGGTTTCTTAGCAACAGCACATGGTAGGATATTGCTCCCTATCATGCAAGAATATAATTTTTTTTAAAAGCTACTCACTTCATACATAAACATAGCTTGATTCCAAGGCGCATTTATCCGCATCTCATTGCTGTGCCTTGAAACGCCGTCTTACACCGATGCCCCATTTCATACGTGGCATCGTGTCTTGACCTTTGCCCCAACAAGTCCCTGAGAAGAAGAACACGGCAGTAACTGTAACTAGTTCAGCACCAGAGGACATGTGCTACTGTATTTTTATACATATATTTCCTCTGCTGGTGTTGTTGATGATGATGGAGAGATTGGTCCGTGTTGGAGGTCAGCGTGGCTGTACACGACCCTGGTGGAGCAGAAAAATGCCAGCAGGCTGAAGCGGGCGGAGGCCATGTAAGCCCTCACGCTCCTAGACAGGTGGACTATTGAGCCGGTGCACATTGCCAGCAACACCTGCAGAAAATACAGAATTACATTTTCAAATAGCTGATCGCGACAATTTATGTGTGTTTAAAGGCCTAATTGTCCGGCACTTTTGCAATATAACTGTGACCGGAGAAATGTGGAGGTAAAGATGAAAATACAATCATATGTACACATATTTATATAATGTATTAATACAAATAAGAATTTCATTCAGTTATGAAAATGTGTCTCAAATGATCACAATTAAAACTAGACACCGTCTTGGACCAAATAGCGGGCAGGGCCCCTTCCCCACTTCATACCCCCCCTACTTCTGGTGTCCTTGCTTTAAAACCATACCAATTTTGTATTCATTTTGATCTCAACTGCACACCGGTAAGGTTTCGTGACAGCTTCCTACATCGTTGTGACGGACAGACAGAGATATAAACACCTGGCAAAGGACTCAATGCCACTTTGTGCTCGTTCCCGCTACAGTAGGGCTCTCCAGGACCACAGTTTGCCACGATGACCGACAGACAGGTCGGTAAATATAATCACCTGCTAATCAGATAGAATAGCAATTTCTGTTTTATTCATTCAGTCGGACTTTAAAGGGGACTTTAAAAGGGTTTTTTAAAAGATAGAAGAAATGTACGGATTTAAGAGTGATTATTTCTATGATCAACTGCCTCACAACAACTTTTACAGCTGCATTGATCTCATTCACACATTTACCTGTCACTATTTTTCATGGATGTATCCAGGTAGCTAGTAACTACACATTTTTAAACCTGCCTAGTGCTCACATGGTTCCTCCAATTTGTGTTTCAAAATAGTCTACAATAAACTTCGGCGATGTGGACAGCTAACGGAGGTCTGGAACCAGGCTACACGCTTGACATGCGTTTAAACTAAAGGTCTATAGCTATGCTAGCTTCTCTGCGATACCTCACTGAGGCTTTAAGCTAATGCTCACATCAGCCTGCCAACATGTTCGCAGTTGTTAGCACGTTGATGTCAAGCAAGTATGACGTTTACCACGTTCCCCGTCTTAGCTTGACGTGTTAGCATGCTAACATTCACCAACTGGCACCAAGCACAAATGCTCGTTCGCTGCGACTTTGCTCACTCTGCTCATCTGTAACCGTGAACACAACCGTTGCATTGAAATCCTGTTCACTACAGACGGAGAAAAGCAAGTCAGATGGAAATCATGTACTCAGCTGAAACATTCGTTTCTCGGTTGCATTCTATTTTGAGAAGGCGAATGCTGCACGGCTGACAAACAGCCCATGTCCTTCTTAGCAGGTCGGACCTCGTTCTTGGAAAATTATAAAAGATGTATTTCTGTCTCTTTTTTGTTGCAGGACATGTCTTTTTCCTCACGATTTCTGTTTCTGACTCGTCTCAATTATTATTGCACAATAATACATTTAATCTTTAACCCAATGTTTTGCTTATAGAGAACTTTGCATGACATGGCGTTATGAGAAAGTTATTACAGTTCATCCACTGGGGACCATGAATGCCTGTACCAGTTTTCATGGAAATCCATCCAGTAATTGTTGAGATATTTTCCCATAGACCAAATAGGTGGGCCGACCAACTGGAGCCAGCGTGGTTATAAATGACAATGAAACTATTAATAATAACAAGCTGTTTAAGTTGCGATGCACTGTAACAACGAAAGTGAAACAAAGCGGTCTGAATCCAGCTATCAGAAGATTACGGACACATAAACTTTTCAAAACGGTCAATCATGCCCGGGTGCTCTGGGATACGCACTCAAGACCTAAAGGACTGTTTGGCGGCCATTTGAATATTCGAAGTCGCTTGCCTAAAATGGATCAAATAAAACATCTTGTTGTTGACTCAAACCTGGATTTTCTATGCCTCTCAGAAACGTGGCTACATATAAACTCGCCCTCTGTTGCTTTGAATGTACGTGGATACAATATGTTTAGAAGAGATAGATCTAGTGGCAAAGGAGGAGGAGTAATGTTTTATATTAAAGAACACCTTAATTGTAGCCAGATTGAGTGGTCAAGTGATGTCAAATTGGAATGTATTGGTCTGAAAGTGTCACTATCCTCTCAAATGTCTCTTACTTTTATCTGTCTCTACAGACCATCATCATCCAAATGTGAATTTTATGATCAGCTTAATACCATGTTAAAGGAATGTCACTTTGACAAAGAGGTTATATTAATGGGTGATTTTAATGTAAATTGGGAGGATAAGTCTGGAAGAAAATCCCTAAAACGTACAATTAATTGTTTTAATATGACTCAGTTAGTGAACCAACCCACAAGGATAACCCACTCTTCTCAGTCCCAGATTGATTTGATTTTTAGCAATAAACCAGAAAGAATTATCAAAACACACAATATGGTAACTGGTATGTCTGACCATAATTTAATACTTTTAACAAGAAAACTTACAAAGACACGTTTTAAAATATCTTCTACCAGAAAGGCTTATCAATTAAGAATACCAAAAGGTGACCAAAATTCATTTGAGGATGCTATACAGGGAATTGATTGGAGCAACTGTTTAATGGGTGTAAGTGTGGAGGAAGACAGCAACATCTTCTTATCCACAATACAGACCACAATTAACAGTTTCCTTAAAAAAGCAAAAATTAAACAAAATCAAAAGAACACACTTCCATGGCTAAATAGTGACATCTGAAATTTAATGAAAAAACGGGACTATGCATTAAAACTGGCACTCAAGTTTAAATTAGGAAATGATAGGCAGAAATTAATAATGCTGAGAAACCAGGTAACAAAATAACTTAGAAAAACAAAAGCAAATGTTTTGATCAAAATTATTGATGAAGCAGGGGGTAATTCTAAAAAAATATGGGATAATCTAAAGAAGTTAACAGACAAATATAACAGCAATTCAAAGAAGCAACTTAAAATGAATGTGAACGGGTGCCTTACACAAGATGAAGTTGTAATTTGTACAGCTTTCAATTCATATTTTATCAACCCAGTGGAAGCTTTAACTCAAAGCTCCAGTATTGGTCAATCTCATCGTACACCAGTGAATGAAGGTCAACCATGCTTCTCTATTCAGGAAGTCTCTGAATTTACTGTCACCAGAGTTCTAGGCTCACTCAAGAATTCTAGGGCCAAAGATGTTTATGGAATTGACAATATTTTACAGAAGAAACACAAAGGCACACTGGCTCACCCTATCACAAGCATTCTCAACAAATCTCTCAGGCAATGTGTGTTTCCGAAAGGATGGAAGTCAGCCATAGTAACACCCGTTTTTAAGTCAGGAGATTCAACCGATGTCTCTAACTACCGGCCAATCAGTATTCTCCCTGCTGTTTCCAAAATTGCTGAGAAATGTGTTGCAGTGCAACTTATTAAACACCTCAACAGCTCTCCATATCAGCTACATCCTATGCAGTTTGGTTACAGAGCTAATCATTCGACTGAAACAGCCAACTGCTTTCTCTTCGAGAATGTGAAGTTTAAAATGGATAAAGGGGGTGTCGTAGCAGCGGTTTTTCTTGACCTCGAGAAGGCTTTTGATACGGTTAATCACAATGTCTTGATTAATAAACTGTCAAATTTTAACTTTTCCAGAGAGTCTCTTCCCTTGCTGAAATCCTACCTTGAAGGAAGAACCCAGTGTGTCAGAGTGGGTGATGTTTTATCATCTACTCTGAGATCTAATGTGGGAGTACCCCAGGGTTATATTTTAGGACCTTTATTATTCAGTTTATACATTAATGATGGGTGTGATATTCAAATGTACGCGGGTGTGATATTCAAATGTACGCTGATGATACAGTGATTTATGTGCACGCAAAGAACAAAGAACAAGCTGCACTTAAGCTCACGTCCACAATGACAAATGTAACTAAATGGTTTGCAGATTCCTGCCTTCACCTGCATGTTTAAAAGACTGTTTGTATGTTCTTCACAAAGAGGGCTTGCAAAGTGTCACCGGAGCCAGATGTTTATGTTGCTGGTGAGAGGCTACAGGTAGTGTCAGATTTTAAATATTTAGGAATTTTTATTGATTCTAATCTCTCTTTTAAAAAGCAGGTAAAACATGTGACAAAGGTTTTCAAATTTAACCTCATGAATTTTAGATATATAAGAAACTGTCTAACCATGAAGGCTGCAAAACTATATTTTAATGCAATGATTATCCCCCATCTGACCTACTGCTTAACCAGCTGGACACAAGCCAGCAGCACAACATTAAAATCTATCTATATTCTCCATAAACAAGCTCTAAAAACATTTGATAAAAAAAGTCACCATCACTGCAATATTTTCATCAAACACCATATCTTGAGTTGGGAAAACCTCGTTAAATTCACTGATGTGTGTCTGGTTTTTAAAATTTTACATGGTATTGCTCCGCCTCCACTTTGTGATTTTATTAAACAACGCACTCAAAGTAGCAGACACACTAGATCTGCTTCAAGAGGTGATTGTGTCATTTCACATAGGTCAAGCTCTTTTAGCAAATCTGCATTTTCCGTGACTTCAGCAAACTCGTGGAATGCTCTGCCATCACACACACACACACACACACACACACACACACACACACACACACACACACAGAAAACACATACAGAACATTCAAACATAGCCTGAAGGCATGGCTTGTTGCCAATCAGGTGTGCAGAATTAATGTACTGTCTGTCCTGCCTGCTTGTTTCACCTGTATGTGCATTTGCCTTGTTCAGTGTTGATGTATGTTATGTGCCTCAGTATTATAGGTGCTTATTCTGTAGATACACTTTTCTTTTTCTTATCTGTGAATTGTTTTTGTCTATACATTACTGACTATTTATTGATGAATCTTAATTTCATTATGTTATTTGAAATTTTGTAATTTTAGGCTGCCTTCAAAAAATCTGGCCAGGGACAGCAGATGAAAATTAGCCTCTCTGGCTAACTCTGGCTCACTTACAGTTTTACTGTTGATTGGTGTGCATTGTCCCTGCAAAATAAACAGCAAATAATAAATAATTAAAATACAATCACATGTACACATATTTATACAATATATTAATACAAATAATAAGGCATGTAGTGTAGCCCGGGAAGGAGGTGGTTGGAGAGGGTTAGCCCACCCTCTTGTTTTCTTTCTCCTTTCTTTATGTCCCCTTGTATTTAGGATTCGTGTCTCTTTCTCATGGTGTCATTGCCGTGGGCCGCCCAGACCTTTAGGAGGTAGCTGGTCCCCTGCAGGTCCTCTCCAGCTTCTCATATTGGGCCGACCTCAGACCCTCTGGGAGGGAGCCAGTCATTTATGACTGAGTTTGTTGATATTGTCATCATTTTTCTTGTTGTTTTTAAGAGGACCCAGCTCTCACCATGTAGACCCCCCCCTCCCCTCCCCTTGCCCCCATGCCGGTCTGTTTGCATGGAAGTGGTTTCTGCATTCTGCTGAGTGTGTACCCGTCTGTCTGAGTCATAGAGACACAGCGGGGCGTATGGTAGGACCTGGAGGACGGAGAGTGTGTACCCCATCACAGCCGCCGCGACGGTGAGCGTTATCACACTGTCTGAGATGCTCAGTACGGTGGTTACTGCCAACAGAGCCGCGCTACTGATGTACACCACCCTGGCTCCCAGCAGAGCGACCCAGGACTCCATCAGCGCGGAGCACAGCACCGATACCACGCTCCGCAGGAAGAGACCCACACCTTGAAGAAATGATGTGGTTACGAGGCAAATGAATCCCAGCGGTTGAGGTAAACCTTACTCAACCTTCATGGAAGAGTTCCTTTCCTGGGACTGTGGCTCTGCACTCGGCACTCCCTTGTACAATCCATCCCCCATAAAGTCAGCGAAGAAGAGCTTGACCATATACTCAGAACATTTTCCTGAGTGCTCTCGGTTTCATCTATAACATCTTTCCCAATTAATCGTTTTTGGAGCAGCTCCAGTCTTGACGTCACAAATTTGAGTTTCAGCAGTTTTTTTGATTTGGGAGAGAGTGGTTTATGCTCACTAATATTTGTGGACTGCCTGAGACCTAAAGAATAACATGCATTCATTTTGAAGATTTCCCCCTTCAAGCACTTTTTTATGTCGCATTGAAAGCCTATTTATGGATATATTGTGACACTTCCATTACACGCCTGCTTTGTGGATGCAAATCAAGTCATTGATCCAGACAGTAACTTGTCACATCTTGATTGATGTGTGGCTAACTCACCTGTCCACAGAACTTCAGCAGACACACAGCTCCGGCCTGCAGAACAGCCTCCAGCCAGTGAGAGGACATCAGCACAGACAGGCGACGGGCCCGTGGCATGACCTGCAGGCTCAGTAAAACTCCCAGGCTCAGCAACCAGATAAATCCCTGGCGACAATCAAAATAGCCTTGCCAAGAATCACTAGCTGAGCCAATCATAGGTATAAAGATCAAACCCAGGACTGGACCTGCCGCTGGCAGAAAGAGGAAGCCTGTTAATGTGGTTACGTTGGTTCTGAGAACACATTTGCTGACCGGTGAGGAAGGGTCAGGTAAGGCATTTAGGGAGACGTTTTCTGAGTGAGAACTGATTAGCTTGTTGGTAAGCAAAAATGGTATATTCTGTCATGTAAAACATGTCCGTTTCAACAAAAAGAGTAGAACGACATCTCCATCCCCATCCTCTACACCATAGTGAAAGTGATACAAGGTATACAAAGAAGTCTTTCTTATTGTCCTTCCAAAATCAAAAATTCACGAGCCAAAGTGTAAGGAATGGATTAAAAATTGTTTTTCTGTTTTAAGATAAACGGCTAGTACTAGAATGTGTAGCTAGCTTGTTGTTCCAGTGGTAGCCTCTTACATTTTGAAGGCAAAGATTGATAAATGATTAGCTGACTGCACTGCATTGTCTTTGGAGAAGTCCACCCGAAATGACCTTGCCAAACATTAAAAAAGCATGAATCTACATTTTGGGTTCCTGTATCATCCATTAATTCAATTTGGTGAATAAAAAAACCTCTTAATATCTTTCTAAACACTAAACCATAATAATATTTTGGGGGTTTGTTTGTTACATCACCCCATTTGAATGAAAATAGTAATATATATATATATATATATATTTATTAAGTCTTCTAAAAAACAAAGACCCGTTTTTGTTTTACGGATCGGTTCAAATAATTGAATGAAGTTCTAGTTTTCTACAGCTAACAACATCTGTGAACAGCAGTTGTCATTTCATCAAATGAGAGGCCTACCTTTGTCCATTTCTGTTGAAGTCAAGGACAAATTGTTTAAAAATAACCATGAATTTCAAGTTATAAATCACCACATTTTGATGCGTCATTTATCTCAAGTCTGGCGTGCGTGCATACCGGATTTAAGCAGCTATTGGGAAAACTCTTTGACATACCTGGGGTTCAGGGTCTCTCTTAAGGGAGCACCTGCTTTTCATTCTGAACTACAGTCACCCTTTATTTAGAACTATTAAGTCCAAGTCAGCCACATGAACGTGGATAACATGTGAACCCAACACAGGAAGCCCCAGTGAACTGGGTCGGGTTTGAGTGCAGGATTGTGAGACCGCCGTGCTAACCGCTGACCCACCATGCTAACCACTGACCCACCATACTGTGCGTCAATCGCCAGTACATCACCCCAGCGGTCACCTTGCGTGTATGGCTCATCCACTTACCGAGCACCGTGGTCATGTAGTGTTCCCACAGGCCGGCCTGCAGCAGCAGAGGTGGGATGTAGGCGTTTCCCACAGCGAAGCACACCTCCAGAAAATGATACAATGTTCACCAGAATCAGCTTCCACATCAGACCTGGCAACGGACTCTCCACATGCATCTTTAGGGCATTCACTTTGTCTTATTTTGGCTTTCATATGTTCTTTTACTGTCTGTTTTCAATACAATATCTTTGCTTTTTACTATTTGGTCACGATTTGAAATGCAACACAACTGTAAAATACATTTTTGGCGGCGTAAGATGTCGTTCTTGTCACGAGAGGGGGAGGGGTGGGAGCAAAAAGGCAACAGGGGATGGACCCAAATGCAGAAAGACATGGGGGAAGAGAGGGATGATATACGGTGAATTTTAATAAACAAGAAATGTCCAAAAAATAAAACTAACAGAGCAGGGGAGTCCAAAAGTAACTGAAAAAAATCCAAAAACCATAACTCAAAGTTACATGTAAACCAGGGAAATCAGAAAAAAGCATGAGGGATACATAAAGGAAGCAGGGAACACACCAGGGGAACATGCCAGGGAACGCGCCAGGGAAACGTATCAGGGAACGCGCACCGGGGGAACATACCAGGGAACACGCCAGGGAAACGTACCGGGGAAACAGCACCAGGGACCACACCAGGGACACCAGGGAACGTACCGGGGACCGCACCAGGGGAATGTACCAGGGACCGCACCAGGGGAACGCACCAGGGGAACGTACCGGGGAACGCACCAGGGGAACACACCAGGTGAACACACCAGGGACTGCGCCAAGGGAACGCGCCAGGGGAACGCGCCAGGGGAACGCGCCAGGGAACATACCAGGGAACATACCAGGACACACAGCAGACAAACCAACACAGAGACAAGGGAACACAGGGTTTAAATCCACTAGGTAGGTGCAGGTGATGAGACAGAGGAGGATTCAATCAGGGGCGGGACAGACAATCACAAAGGAGGGAAAATATACAAAGGCAGGAAGTGAAGTAAACACACGGGCAATTCTAAATAAAACAGGAAACAAACTAAATCCAAACCAATATCGTGACAGTTCTTAAAGGACGATCAGCGCTTCCCATCAGAGGCCACCTTGTGGACATTCTGATATGGCGTCTTCCTGCATAGCTCAGACAGAGAATAGCACTGTCTGCTCTGATGCATGTATTGTGCGCCTATGAAATGAAAAAAAAGCATTTATGAAATTATGTTTTTATCAGTTGGATGAAGATTGTCATGTGCAAATATCCAACATGACAAGTACCTGGGTAATGTTGAATCAAAATAAAAGCTCTTTGGGGTTTGTTGACACTGAATTATAGGTCCTGTTTACAGATTTCATTAACATGCACTTTCCCTACAGATCTTATGTTGATGCCAGGTGTAAATGGGACCAAAAAGGCATCTGTTGGCATTTTAGTCTTATCCACAAGTGACTTGATACCTTTCTCAATTCATGACACACTCTGAAAAAGCTGTTGGTTGACACCTTTTAAGCTTCAGACAAAAACATCTGAGATATGAGGTGTTCAGGGGTGTGAATAATCTATCTGCCGTGAAGATGAAAGTGGCAATAGTGACAATTTATTCACTCAAAGGAAATGTTGAACGCACAGCATAATGGCTGTAGGATAATGACAACATCTGTTTGTAGACTGCTTCCCTGCAAACCTGTCTTCCACTGCGTACTTCTGTCTTCCACCGGGTACGATCTCCCGGAAAAATTAAGGCTCGCTTTACAACACAAAGGAAGTCAACTATTGAGCAAAAAAAGTACGAGGTTTCTCATCAGGAGCAGCTCAGCCGCCTCCGAGACCAGATCGATGTTGGACCAACTCAAAGAGTAAGAAAACACCAGTAAAGCAAAGCAGTCTCTCGATACTTTGATTATTGTTTCACACATATATATTTATATATAATTCCATCAGGGGAATTACACAGTCCGTGTCGAAACCACTTGACTACCTGGACATGCATGTTATATTTATTTTTTGTTACTTTTGTTACCACATGAATGGACTGACAGACACTGAAGTTCTCCATTTAATCACTGTCAGTCATTTTGTGACATAAAAAGGTCTTAACTGTAATTAAATTAGGGTCATATCAGTTTTGGTTCATTTTGCTTTCGATATCCCAACACCCATTAACCGGTAACTAACTTAATATTAGTAATTAATAAGAAATGAAGGCGTGACGTACAAGTGACGCTGTCCTTTTACTCTGGCACTCAGTTGACCCAATGAGCTTTGGCGCCTCATTGCGCTCTAGCCATCCAATCAGAATGTTTTGAGTTGTAAATGTCTTGACTTTTATTTTATTTTCCTTGTTAAAGTTTATTTGCTCTGGTCGTTATCAGCTGATGTTCCTTCTAAATAGTTTGCTCGTGGCCTCTATAAAAGCTGATCAGAAGAGTCGATCAGATGAAAATGAAAGCTTTACAATATTCATTTGCCAGCTCATTCCGCGACTCCGGGCTGTGTGCTTGTCCAGCCGGAGTGTCCACGGGTAAATTAAAAGTATGTCACTTTTAGCTTTGTTCATTGTATAAATGCTTTAAAACTACCGGGACACCACAAAGCAGAAGGCTACCACCCTTCTACCCGAGCGTGGATAAACCAAAGACCAGGCTAACCAGGGCTAACGTTACATGCACGCAGAAAGTGGGGTTTACCTCCATGTCCTCCTCACCGTAACCTCCCGTTAGGTGCCAAGAGCAAGTCAAACCCACCAATAGAAACTCCTGGCTCATTCAGCAGCGTATGCCCCGCCCGCTACGTCCAAACTCAACTCGTAGCTTTTCGTTTTGAGAGCGAAGGTTTTTTTTTTGAGAGCAAAAGTTTTGATTTGCAGCCAAAAATTCTAGTTTCATAAGCAAAACTAACTCTCAGTTTATATATTTTTACTTACAAACGAGAAATTTGCTCTCAAAACATTTTTTTTTGTTTGCGTAATAAAGACACAAATCTACCTTCATAGAAACGCTGCTCGCCATCAAAACGCACAGCAATCAGCACACTGCGCACTATTGGAATATTATATCAATGCACAGCAGGTCAAAACCACTTCTACCACTAGGGGGAGACAGAGGGGATACATTAAGACCCTTTGACCACATGACATTTACATCTTTTTGTGACATAATATAGTAATTATTTTTGACTTGTATTGAAATGCTATTCTATGGCTATTTTATGATTATGTGTTTTTTTTCTGAATAGTATTTACTTACTTTCTGCACATACTATACCTATTTATAACTTATTTTGCATACTACACTCTTGACATTTTGAAATATCTTACTATGACTTTTGAATGACCTTTTGAATATACTATACTACGGCTTACTTCTAACTTTTTCGACATACTGTACTATGACTATTTTATGATGCACTATTTTTTATGGCATTCTATATTATGTATTTTTTTAAGATAAAAAATAAATAATGAAGTACTATACCCTGGCTTTTTATGACTTTTTTCAATATATGATATTCATTTAGGGGTCGGACATCGAGTGGCAAAGTCCGACCCCTTCCCATTGACCACCATGGGACCTTAAATATGTACGGTAGTCAATGCCGGAGATAAATGATTATTTCAGAGGCCACACACGATGGAATAACCCCATTGTGGCATCATGTATCACTGTATGGACCAATCACCCTGTTTAATGTACACATGGGCATGAGGGTATTGTATGAACACACACTGTAACGCAATGGCCCCACATCGTCTGAGGGACTTCTTCACCTTTAAACCTCATTTGTGATTCAAAACTGTTTTCTACATTTTCCCTAGTTTTGGATATTCTATACAGTACCAGTCAAAAGTTGTCATGAGAAGGCGTGTACACACTTTTGACTGGTACTGTGTGTAAACGTGGAACCTCTGTGTCTTCGGTACTCCGTCCCTGTAGCATTGCACTGCTACAACATTGTTGGGACTTGTGGACAATAAAAACAAAAAGGATGAAATTGATACGGAACCAGAGGTATCTTTTTTTTTTTTTTTTTATTGAGCGCAACTTTTATCCTTGATGAAACCTGGTGCATACATTTGCCCACAATGCAACTTGACCGCTGACAGGTTTGGTCTGTGATTCTGGGTGTGGAGCGCTAACAGTGGCTAATGTAGCCTGGAGCTTGAGGCAAAGATGAGGAGCGGACTGCAGAGGGCTAGTACGCTCACTTCTTTACTAACTCCAGGTGTAAGTTAGTCCTCAGCCCCAAGGGGGCGCTGACTCAATGACATCGCTCGGTGAACGTTGGCACCTTTACACAACTTCTTTCACGTATACGCAGTAGTACCTTTAAATGTAGCTGTTCTTTTTACACCTATCTGTACTTTTCCATTCGTCTCTCTTCATCGTATCGTTTCCTATATTTATTTCATTTCGTCTCCTGCTGACAGATTTGCCAGTCCATTGGTTGTAAACTAAAATTCACCAAAAGGGTCATTATGAGGGCCACAAAAGTATTCCTCTTATGGATCACAGAGCGCGTCAGCAGTCTGTTCGACGGATCAGAAAACTACATAGAAAAACAGTCGGCCGTCGTTGCACACAGCGCCACCGGGTGGCGGACACGGAATATTGCAGATCACCATAAAAAGCAAAGCCACGTTACACAGAGCTCAATGTCACAAAACAAGTAGTTAAATCCGTATAAAAAGTAGGTTGCCTTTATTAGAAGCTGGGAAACCAAAACATTACCAACATTGTCGTTGTTAATACTCCTTTTTCTTTTGTCAGACCACAATATTGCCATTACCAGCATCATCATCATCATCATCGCTTCACACTTTTCCCCCACAACATGCAAAAGATTCGAGTTCAGCGTTCCCGTTCCACACTACTGACAAAAGCTCCTCCTCGTGGTCTCCTGTAGGAATCACAACGTGGCTTACATGAACATCGCCAGTACAACTGAAGGTAGAAAAAAAAAAAAAACAACCCCAAAAAAGAAACATCAAAAACAGTACAACAGAAGAAATCTTTGAACGGATGAAAAGAGGAGAAATTCACGGCCTTCTGCCATGTGCCTCCTGTGGGGTGATGGAGAGGAACCTCTTTTCAAGCCCTCAGCGCTGCCAACTACAGGCAGCATCGGATCCTACTGCGAACAGAGCCCTCTGAGCTTTAGATTGGTATAAACAACTCTTTTTTTCTCTCGCTTTCTTTTTTATGTCCTTATTTATATCCAATTGTCTTAAAATGACATTAAGGATTTGGTGCCAATTCAGGACCTGGACGTAGAAAAACACACTGAGCGGCTAAGGACAGTTGTAAAAGAATTGAATGTGCTTCTGAACCGAGGACGAGGTTCAGGTGGGTCCTGTACACATCCAGGACTCGTCTGTATTGCAGCCATGGGACCAATCAGAATGTCTCCTGACTTGACGCCTAATAATGCATTTATTATGTTCCCAAGGTCACAATAGCAGCTTTTTCTTATCTTTTTATTTATTTTTTTGACATCAAAACACTATTGAAAAAGAAAAAAAAAAGGACAATCTCACGAGTTCTGCACCTGATCACCGAGTCACTAGTTTTGAGATCGTTTATGGCTTTGGATGGTCTGTTGATCAGAGGACTTGTTCTAAGCCTAATTTGACCTAAAACACGAGGACAGATTACATTCTCAGGCCTCCAACAAGGATATCAGAGCCACCACTGAAAACTCAACTCAATGAAAATTAAGGCATTAATAGACAAACAAATGCCAGATATATATATATATACTGAGTGCCCACTTTATTTCAATCTTCTCTGAGTCTCAGTACTGTTTCCTTTGAAAAATGGATCCGCTTGTAAAATACTAAATGAGTGAACAAATGAAAAAAAAAAGAAAAAAGGATACCAACGGGAACCATTAAGCTGGTGGGACTGAGGGGGGGAGGGGGGGGTGGCGGCTGGTCCAACCATCGGGCAGAACAGATTGGATAGGTCAACTTTTTTTCTTTAAAATCAAGATACATTTTATTTCTTTTCTTAAAAAACAAACATTACAAAAAAAATCTGAATAGAGAATTAAAACAATGAACCGACAGAAGAAAAAACATTCATTTTTTTTTTTAACTCTCAAAAAAAATAAAAAAAGAGAAAAGAAACATCTCTTCTTGCATTTAAAAAATAAAAATAAAAACAAAAAACAAACAAAAAAAGATTTAGGGGTGCCTGGCACAAGGGGTTGAATGCTGAGAAGATGCTGTAGCCATGCAGGGGAGGGAGGGAGGGGGGGGTGGTGGGGGGGGGGGGGGTCGTGTGGTCTTAAAGGGGGTGGGGTTTGCTTCACGTGGCAATGGCGCGTCGTTAAGAAAGCCCAACATACAACAACCGAAACCGTTTAACATAGGCAGCAGACGGGCTGAGAGAGAGAGAAATAAAGCCAGACCCTCTTACAAGCATACAAATTTAAACAAGTACATAAAAACACACACATGCCGGCTTGAAACGTGCGATAGTGGCAGTCCGGCGTGTGGCAAACACTCAAAGGTGACCCACCACTCCGCCAGTCCACACAGCACACCGTTAAACGCTTTGAACTGATCTACGAAGCAGCAGCAGCAGCAGTTCAGCACCAATACAGTCGGAAAGGAACAGGGTGACCTAAAAATTATAATGTAAAAATTAAAAAAGGAAAAAGCTGCTTCAACTGACAGGACAGGTTTTTTTCCAGAATAACTAACTAGCTAACGCTGCCCTGTTAAAACATGCTCCTGGTTTAAAAGCACAAGGGACCAGAGAGAGGGTGAAGGCTTTTAGCCCCGCGTGTGTTGACTCAAGCGTCGCTTTGTAAATACGGCGCTTTAGCAACTCCATACTGAGAAGCCTCGGACAATACTCCCAGTAATCGCACATATCGGTAAAGTAAACTGGACAGCGCGCGTTGCCAGTCATGTCAGATCACTGGTAATCCCATGGGGTGGGGGGGTGGTGGGTGGGTCGGGGGGGGGGAGACACGGACAAGGGAAGTGGTTTTGTTCACACTCAGGACGGATGCTCACTAGCACTGAGCTCTTGGAAAAGGCAAGACACTTTGACACTAGAATGCAGAATGTAAGTGACAGGAGGGCTGTGACTCCTTACATACGCCGCATGAGAATCAGCACAATGTCTTGGTTGGAGGGGAGGAAAATAAAGGAGAGAAAAGGAGAGAAAAAAAGAAAAAAAAGAAAAAAGCACACCAAGTCCAAACCATTGAGCCAGGCCACCGGGAGAAGAAAACAAAACAAAAAAGATTATTCTAAACGCAGAGCAACGAAAGAAAACAAAAACGTTTGAGAAGAGACAGAGAAAGAGACGTGGGAGGATGGGCTTCAGCGGGTACCATCTTCTAGTCTTCTCCAGAGGGCGCCTCCTCTTCTGAGCCGTCCTCCTCCTCTTCGTCCTCCTCCTCCTCGTCTCCTCCCGCGGCCTCCTTCGTCGTCTTGGGGGCAGGGGAGGACTCCTTCTTCTCGGCCTCCTCCTCCTCTTCCTCCAGGGGACTCTCGGGGTCCTCCTCTTCCTCTTCTTTGGGTGAGCTCTTCTCCAGGGCCTTGGCGCTGGGGCGCCCCTTCCCCTTCCCTTTCATCGGGCTGGGGGTCACTGGGGAGCAAGAGACAAACCAGTTCTTAATCATCAGATTCGGTTTTTACCTTGCACCACTTGCATTTTTTCCAATTAATAACAGACTGTGGCGGACCGCAAAAGTCTACTTTGTCCCGCCACAGTTTCATAATGAACCAAAATTATTTATTATTTTGCCATTTCATCAACATTCATATCTATAAGACCAATGTGTTTATTAATAAATTATTTACTAAAGCACAGTGTAAAAATACTGTTACGAGTGAAAGTCCAGCAATCAAAATGAAACTTAAGTAAAAGTACTTTTATAATAGCATAAAAATATACTAAAAGTACACTCATTAGGCAGAATGGCTTATCTCAAATGGGCCATTAAAGTATAACTACTTTAATTAGGCTATAAACTACTTAATAATACATCGTAGATTATTTGTTAAATTCTATTTTGTATTAAGAATCTCAATCGTCAAAATAGCCTAACTAGTCACTAATATTATCAAATATATGTCGTGAAGTAAAAGGTTCATTATTTCCCTCTGAGATGGAGTGGACTAAATTTACTTAGTTACATTCCACCACTGCAAGAAGAAGAGCAACAAATCATTTACAAGAGTTCTTCATAAATCTAGCCTCTTAATGTTGCTCTCAAAGAGCACCCGATTGATGTATTTCACTTTAAAATGTAGAAAATCTTCTTCTGGGGAACCACGTTGGTCCACCAACCATAGTCTCACAAAATCCACTGATCAGTTGCTTGAGGTCCTGATTCAGATCGACTAAGCTAATAAATAAAATGATTGGCATAATATGAATACATCAAAGTCATCAAAAGCACACGAGTCGATGAACGCATGCAGGAGTTCTCCTTGAAGCCTGACCGCTCACCTGTGGCCTTTAGTCGTGGCTTGGGGCTTTTCTTCTCCTTCTTGTCCGGCCGTCCCCGTCGGATCACCTTCTTGCCCTTCTTCTTGGAGCGACCGTAGTCACTGTCGTCATCATCCTCCACCGTGAAGTCCTCGTCACTGCCGGACTCGTCAGCTGAACACACACAAAAAAAGGAAGCATGAGGATGTTTTCGACACAGCTGCCCGGCCAACTACTGCGACTACAAGTTCCTGTTAAAGGGTTGCGGGGGCAAAAAGGTTTGGATGGGTTTTTGTGGAGATCTGTGGCAATGAATGTTTTCAGCGTAAGTATGTCAATTTGTTTATCATACTTTTTTTCCATACGGATCCCCCCTCACGCATGTGAACCGCGGATTAATGACACAGTTTAACGTTAACCGGCACAGTGTGAAATATAGTTTTACTGGCGATTGTTAGCAGTCAATATTCAGTAAAATATGCAATCAGGACATCAGCATTTATGTTTTTTATGTCTCTGATCTCTGATAATGTTACATTGTTAACAACCAACCTGTGTTTAAATTGACACGAGAGCTAGTAATGTTAGCAGCACCGCTAACGGCTAACCAACAAAGGATTATGATGAGTGAAATAATTTTTGGGACGGTGAAAAAAAAAAGGTCTGGAGCCTTGTAGACCAGCTGCGATAATAAAAAAAACCTGATCAGGGATCTCTAAAAGTTAGATTTGCTCCCTTTTTTCTTTTGTGCTGAACCGATCCGTGACTTTGATCCGATCCGTGAGTGTTCTGATCCGTTGCAGCGCTAGCTGACACAGAACACAAAATGAACCACTGTCCGACCACGAATCTTTGCACATAAACTATTTAAAGTTGATCGCGTTCTGGAGAAGCGATACTGGATCTCAATCCCCGAGTGCATCAACATGTCCCAGCGCCGCTACAATACCGCTGTACGTACGGTCCAAATAGGGCTCCTCTTTGTCTTCGTGCTCCTCGTCCTCGCTGCCTCCATCGCCCAGCAGGATCTCCCTCTGTTTGGACACGGCCTTGGAGGCCGCCTGGCGCACTGTGCGCTTTCGACTCACTTCCTTCTCGTCGTCACTGTCATCTATGCAGAGAACACACAGTGTAAAGAAATACAAATGGTTACAACAGTGTTTTCTAAAGGCTTCATGCAGCAGTTTTTAGCACAGCTGACATTATGAATTACTGACCACTTCCACTAGTGTCATAACACACTTACCCACTTTTATTAAAAGCTATAAAATTAAAATAAAATGTTATCTAACTGGATGGTAATTGTTTTGATGGCAATGACATCAAATTCCATACATGTGCCAAACAATTGTTCAGCATTTCCCTGCTGTTCTATAGAGGATTTTCCCCAGAAGGACCAACATGAGAAAAGCTGATTGGTTCGTCACAAATATGGAATATTCTTTCTGCTTTAGATTTGCACATGCACAAGAGAGAGTTGGCCATGTCGGCCGCAGTATGGTGACGTAAACCTCCCAGAACAATTATCTTACTTAGCATATTTCTATAAAATAGATCTCATTATATAGCAATATGTATTTATATCACAAACCGTTGAGTCATTAAAAAAGAAAAGTCAGAAAATTATGAAAGAAAACGCATGAGTTCCGAGAGTCTCACGTGACATCCTAACTTAAGTCATTACTTCAACACCCAAAGATATTCAATTTACAAGAATAGTAAAGGAGCAAAGTCTTACAAGAAATACGCTGGAAATAGTCATGAATGTCAAACGAGTTGCAGAGTCACTGTCTGTCTGCTCCTCCTTCTATTGCAGGCCTTGTAAATGGGCCGCTTTCACATTGGCCAAGCAGCATGTGATCAGACTATCAAAGAAACACCATAACCGTCCCGCTCACTGATCAGTTAAGAGAGATCTTTTTTCATCCTCTTCTCACTCCATTAGCATAACTGAATGAAAATTTGGATTAACACCCTTCTAAATACCGTATTTCCTCAATCTTTCAGGCTCGGGCAATAGGGCAAAACAAATGTTCCTATTGGGAGCAGTCGTCCTGTGAACAAGAGGGGTGCATTCTGGGTAAAAGCAACGCAGTAATGGGTTGCGATGCCTTTAACTGGATCGTGTACGGCCGTGATGCGTAATGAACAGCCACAGTGAAACAATGCAGGTGCGTAGTTGGACATTTGAGGCCCCATACTGCCAGTGTCATTACCGAGAGCACATACATTGTGCCTGTAGAGGTTAATTATTAATTTGACCACCCATGAGGCAGTGTGAAGGAAAGTTATTTGGGGGATTTAAAAATCAGCCACAAAGAAACGATCACCCAACCTCAGCAGCTTTAAACTAAAACCTGACAGGGGAGAGCAGGCACGGTATGGGTAATGAGGACATTGCTTAGACCAGTGTTTTTCAATCTTTTTTGAGCCACGGCACATTTTTTACAAAAAGAAAATCCCGCGGCACACCAACAACCAAAAAAGTTACAAAATGTCACGTTGTAGCATAATACAGCATATATGCTGACAATTTAAGTCTCTAGTATTAATGTCTCTGCCACAGTGTGTGGGCTTTTTGATTTGGCCACCAGTTCAGCTACTAAGTAGCTTTGAGAGCTTTCTCAGACACATTTGTGGATTTCCTCATAAAAGTTACCCGTTTCTCAGTTTGTGTGCGCAGGCGAACACAATAGTCCCTGTTCTTGTTGCTAAGTGACGGTGTTTCGTCTCGAGATGACGTCACAGCTTGCTTGGGACCATGGCGCTGTTTGATAGCTTTTCCCCTCACACCAAGCATAACGGAACCGGTGCAGTCGGATCTCCGGTGAAAGTGAATCCAAACGAAACATAACTTTCATCGTACTGCCTCGAGCTCACAGTTTTTTGTTTTTTTATACCACTCGTTCTGGGCTTTTCATCTGGTTAGACGGTTGCCCAAGGCCCAGTAGTTCAGTCTTCATTTTTCTTTTTGAAATATTTCTCCATCGCCGTTCTTCACCACAACCTCTCCCGCGCATCATTTAATTCTACTATTTTAAATTAACAAGGTAATTATTGCGCTACCTACTGCCACCCACTGGGATGGAAGAGTATTTCATTACTAGGCCAGCCACTATATTGCAGGCTCAGACGCTCAACAATAGCAAATTATTTGCGGCAACTAAATAATATGTTTTTGGACTGTTTAAGTGAAATTGGACATTTTCCTATGGCACACCTGACGATCTCTCACGGCACACTGGTTGTTGAAAATCGCTGGTTTAGACTATCACCGAGTCACTTGATTGGCCACAAAGAGATGAGACGCCGTCAACATCCATCAGACTCGAGCCCCACAGATGACTGATTGGTCAATCATACCTCAGACTCGCGGCGATAAATCAAAAGCAGAACGTGCCAGTGTTGGGGAATGCTGGAGGCAAAGGGCTCGATCGGTCACAATCAGCCGGGGATTGTGGGAAGAATGCACAAAAACAACACAAAGAAAAAAACGAAAGCTCTCGCTCTCTCTCTAGAGCCAGTGTTTGATTTGTCCGTTCTGGGCTAATGTAGAAACATGGCGGTGCAACGTGGCCAACTCCGTGAGGAGCACATGGGAGAAGTTTGCCTTCGGGGCTTTAGGCCGGAAATCTGCTGAGGTTTAGGCAACACACCAACTAATGAAAACATAGTTATGAATATCATATTCCATTTCTGTAAAAAAAAATTTTTTAAAACTCACTGGTCCTTTAAGTAGTAACCTTAATAGTAATGTGTTTTTTTGTTCCAAAATTGATTCAGCTATACGTCATCTGTTTAATTGCTTTTAGAATAAAATATATTTATAAAACTATTTTAGTATTCCATTAGTCGGGACAAACAATTATATTGTTAAAACTCATTTGGCAAAAAATTACTCAAAAGATATAAAGATATGTTCTGCATAAATAGGCGTGTTTAATCGTTATCCACACACACAATAAAGAGAAGTGTGTCTAAATCTAATAAAAGCAAATAAAATGAAAAAAAAACGCAATACGGTATTTTACTCATATTGTTCAGCCCCCAAGTTAATTATGTATTGGACATAACGGATTCCTATAAACGTCTGCATGCGTGCTGTGTATCATATTAGACATAATGAGCAGCGTACACTATTTATTCACAATTTTTATCATCACAGTAGAAAAACAGTATATTGTACACAGTTAAAGAATGATCACTTGGATATGTAGCGGGAAGAAACTGGACTCGTTACCTGCAGGCCGTTTTCTCTTGGGCCCCCTCTTGGCGGGCTTCTCCACCTTGGCTTTCTTGCCCTTTTTGCCTTTTTTTTCTTCGTAGTCGCTTCCTCCGTCCTCTTCCTCACCAAATTCGTTGTCCTCCTCCTCGCTGCCAAAGTCATCTGCAGCAGCGACACAGATGGGAGTCAGAGAGCCGGCTCACCTGTGTTCGGCCTCCGCCATTTATATGTGCCGGAGCTAAACGCTCTCATCCAGACATTTAGACCATAAGACTCGACTCACCTGCTGATTCATTTTTGGGTTTGGAGACCTTCTCATCAGACTCCTCACTGGAACAAAGAAAAAAAGTCTTAGCAACTAGGATACCCAGGGAGATATTGAACAAAAAGGCACAGATTTTAATCTGCATTTTATTATTCAAATAAATAGTCAACTACCCACATGTTCTAATTTTTCAAAGGATGAAGTAAACAGAGGTTTTTTTTCTATGCACTCTACAAGAATAATGAACTGGTACACATATTTGTTTAAATGCCGGTCTGTGATTATTTTACTTGATCCCTATCTGGCAAGTGCACTAAGACACGGATGACATAAATCATTGCGGGGCCGTGCAATTGGCATGCGAATAGCAGGGATGTCCTTTTTGCCACCATAAACCACCCCCCCCTTTCACAGGACTCATCTGGCGATCAGCAAACCCATCGCCGTGGGTCCACCTGGGGGATTTGCCTTGACGGGTCGGGGACGGCCGCTCGGCGCAGGAGGATCGTCTTTGAGTGGCCCGAGGCCCCCGACTGGACCCGCCTAGCAGCTCTTTTTCGGCCGAATGCGGCTGTATCTGTTTGTACTATTCCTCCCTGAAATACTTCAAACAGGTTCGCTGACCAAATGGTGCAGAACATTTCAACATCTGGTGAATTAGACCAGATTTTATTGAAACAAATAATAATATATCGCCGCGAACAAAGCTCCAGTAACTTTGTGAGAAACACATTGTATTCCCTATAACTTTCTCACAATAAGAGAATGCTGTTGGTTTGCCAGTGGAAAGCTTTTAGTGGGAAGCGGTCAATAGCAGGAACGGTTGGGTTCGCATCAGCGGTAACTTAACTCAGCTGTGATACGGCTAAAATCAGCAAACAGTAAAATAAGACCCAATATCGAAAAGTACAAACAGGAACACAGGTGTGAAACTAAAGTCCAAACCACAGAGACCTGGGTACAAGTCACCCAAAAAAAAAAAGGAGTTCAGTTGCTGAGGACACAGCTAAGGGGAAGGAGTTGGCTGTGGCCGGTCCAGATCTAATCTGCAACCATGATGAACCGAATGCAGCTCTCCTCCCATCCCAACCATCTCCTCCGGCTGAGCTTCTTTCTCCCTCACCCACCAGTCCTGCTCATCCTGTATGGCACGCCTGGCTTTCTTCCTTCCGAAACATGCATGTGATCAACTACCCTTTCTCTGCTAACCTGACCCGGCATGTGGTTTGTTACGCAGGACCAAATTGTTTGGGGAAGTACGGCCACTTGGCAGGTGACTGGAGGAACCATCAGTCTATCAACTCTTACCGAAGCTAAGCCAGTAGCTCCTCAAAGCCTGCCGACTGGGCGGTGCTCTGGCGTACCAGACACAAACTCCTTACCCCAAGACCCGACCAGATGGATTTTCGTGTGATCGTGAGAATCCAGCCGCAAGGTTGATTTCCGACTCTACCCAGGCCTATACCCCTCAGCATTGTTGCACCCGCACCTACTATATACTGCTATGCTATATCCTGGTTTCTAAGTGCTGACTCTGCCCAACTACCTGGTGGACTGCATCGACCCTGTTCATACAAAAGCTGCCGTGTTCTTCAGGGCCAAATTCGGCTCCTCTCTGCATCAATGTGCTGATGCATGGCTCAAGACTGTCATCAGTGAAACGCATGCAAACGGGTCATGCCTTCAAGAAGAAACCCATAAAATCTAAAAAATTATAAAAAAATGTGGTGCCAATCGATGGCGAGGACCCACCTGTCATCCTGCGAGTTCTTTGAGCGCTTGTGCTTGGGCTCACGAGGGGGCGCGCGCACCTTCTTGGGCTTATTCTCTCCATACTCCTCATCTGTAGAGAGAGGACAAGAGTTTTTGTATTTCACTGGCATGAATCCACATAGAAGGACATGTTCCGGTTTGCTGTTGGCCACACAGATTAATAAAGTATAAAATGTCCCGGAATTCTTTAATGTTAAGACAAAGAACGGGTTATCTGAGTCTGCATGTTGATCAGGTTTTGGATTTCCACTCAGTAACAAGTTCCTGTAGGAATATATTAATATGGCCCGACACCTGTATGAGTGTATTCTACAATATTGGGTTAGAAAATATGTGGGATATAGATAAGTCTTTTGGCAGAGATTTTGACTCAGAACTGAATTTGCCAAATCTGCCAAAAGCAGACATTACCGTCCGTATTTTTCCAACCATTAACAATTTCTCAATTCACTTTCCAGCAAATGTGTTTCATTCCGATATACATGGAAAATATCATACACCGCTGCTACGACAGACACTGAAACGCATCTCTTACCTGCATCATCAGACTCGTTGAATTGCGAGTAGTTCACCACTTTCCTGTTCCTGTGGAGAAGAATACACACTGTATCACATTACGTTCACACAGGACAAAGTTACTTCACTGCCCACGCCCGATATCAGACATGCAAATGTATGCTGGGGGGGGGGGGGACTGAACTGGACACTGGTCTACCTTCTATAGTTTCCAAGGCCAATCTGGCAAAGTGTATGGGGGTTTGGGGCGCCTCGGGTGACAGCAGCCGACTATAGTTCAGGTAACACACACCTCTAGAAGCCGCATTGGTGCAAGGTTTAAACCGCAGATAAATCATCCTTCATTTATGTGAATACCTTTCTAAACGCGCACACAAACTTTTAAAATGCAAAAAAGGTATATAAAAAAATTAAATAACCTGCAACCACCGGTTACGCATCTGTGGATCCTAACCATGCTGGAGGTGTGTGTGTGTGTGTGTGTGTGTGTGTGGTTGGAAGGGAGGGGGAAGGGCCATGGTGACAGAAACTTTACACACACACTCTCACCACAGTAAAAGCCCCAGACATGTCACGCCCGCCAAGTTTCCCACACATTACCGTTCAACATGTCAGGAATATCAGAGAGCAACTTTCCACGTGGTACTGGGTGTCATAACAACGTTTTAGGAAGTCTGCATATCCTTTTGTTGTTTTTGGTTTTTTTTGCTCAGGGTTAGGATTTGTTCTCACCTTCAAACGGGTATTGAACCTTTCCCAGAAATTGCTTTTAACACCGAAAAAGATGGAAAATAAAAAGGGAAAAACACAAACACTAACCATGTATTCATGAGACGGTGTGAAAGAAGCCATTGCAATTCATTAAAAGCAGCAAACACTAGCTGAATAATTCAATTTGATACTTTACTTTGTTGTTAATGATAACCTGAATACTTTTAAATTGTCTGTTGGGACAACACAGACAATTTGGGCTGTGAAAAAAATGACAACGGGCATTTTTCACCATCTTCTGACGTTTTATAGACAAAACAATGAAATGAAAATGATTGTTAACTGCAGCTCTGCTAGTCAAACTGGGGATATCCAACCAGCAAGGGCCCAGTCAGTCAGACTAAATATTCGTTAGTCAAACTAAATGTTTGTTTTATATATATATATATATAAAAAACTATTATTTATCACTGTTCAACCCCCAAATTCAGACACGGGGAGGGGGGTGGGGGGGGTCAGCTTCAAACTGTTTGGATTGGATTATATTACAAAAATAGAACAGTTCATGCCCTACTAGGGTTGTTAATAATTAACCATTTAACCACTCAAGTAAGCCAGAGCCGAAGGTGTCGCTAACTTCACAGGCTAACCCACTTCACTTTGATCAGCAGGCGGCTGGAGGACTTGTAGCAGTTGTTCACTGACAAAAAAAACGGCACACAAACTCAACAGCTGCGTTACTGACAAAGTCACACTCATGTTACGCCACTAGTTGCAATGCCCTGGCTGAAACCCTGACAGAGCACACCAGAGCTAACAACCACAAGGCTATGCTAACTGACACTGTGGACGCTTACGGGGCAAAAATGGCAGCATTTGACCACAGCGGTGCGCGCAACACGTGGACTCGGTTGCCAGTTTTGCCGCTGCAGCTGGTGATCATCGACGGATTTGACCCGTTTCGCTTATCGTTGCAGCAGGGCGGCTCGTTGGGGATCGGTCAACGGGCGGCCGTGTCGGTACATGTGATCAGTTGAAGCAAGAAATTCCCCCGGGGGGGTGAGCGGAGGGGGTCCTCTTTGCCTCCAACTACGCCACCGCCACCTCGATGGACGCAGAAGAAGAACCGATTTTGGTGGTTCGATCAATATAGCGCACAGTGAGGAATTTGTTGCTTCAACGGACTACATTTACCATCAGCACTGTCTGGACAGCCACATAAAGTTGGCGGCTTTTGTACCCCCGTGTTTGTGGAGGTTTTTTTGCAGCATTATTCTGAATACAGATGACGATGAGAAATCTTGCCATAGTTACATTTAAAAGTTTGTATCATTAACACATACCACAGCCTCTGTCTGAACGTTTCATTCTTCTGCCACAGTTCGCCCCGTAAAATCATATTAGTAAATCAAAAGAGCATCCGCATAGCATTGCCTCTAATTGAGACTAATGACTTGGCCACATTTGTTTATTTCTTCTCTTGCAACGCTGTTGTCCGTCTGAACTGCCCTGAGGCAACAATAAATAAATAAATCCTGCATGTTGTGGCGGACTGAAAGCATGTGTGAACAATCAGGTCCTTTTATGCAGCAGATGATGCGTCTTTAAAAGAGTAGGCTATTTTACACTTGTGGAGACAATCAGTCCAGTCCCGCAGTTTTTCTCTGTGCACTGCGTTGATTAGCTCAATAACCACCAAACTGACTTAATCTGAAAGTAAATAGAAGATACAGTCTTATTCTGCAGCACCAGGGGACATTTGGTTGGGCTTTAATCAAAGTTACCAAAACAGATCAATGGCTTTTCAAATGACATCTTTCAATAAAAATAAAAAAAATCATTAAAAACTAACAAAACAATGAATTCTGAGGGTGCTGTTAGTGTGTGACAGCAGATTAATGTAAAATATATATAAAGAAAAAAGTGTCTTACTGATGTTGATGTGGTTATATTAGTTTGAGATATCAGAGGGGAGGGTCCTTCTGATTTTGGTGGTGGTTTTGAAAAATGTATTAATAACATGACTTTTTGTTATTAACACATTAATCACACCTCATTCCACAACTTTCACACAGATCCTGAAGGCTCTTGTAATTCCAACCTCCCCCCATTTTTTTTAAAGGCCACCAATGAGTCATTACGATTCCGAAATACCGCGAGATTTCGAGGTTCAACTTAAAAAAAATGTTAAACAGGGGGCATGACTTCTAATCAAGTTAAAAGGACGTTTTTAATTTGAATTAAAGGGGGCCTGGAAACACCTCATGCGTTACAATCACGAGGGGAGGTGGGGGGCTTTTTGTAGTTCTCCGCCTTCCTCTGACGTCAGCCAGCGGCGTTAATTTACTGCCAGCACTGAAAATGTAGATCCGCTCTGCCCAGCTCTTCCGACAACGACATTTTCATAGACTAACACACCTTTTTTTTAAAAAATGTCGTTTTGAGCCGACAGAAATGTCCTAAATACGAGATTAGCTCGCTACGTATCGTCGCATCTAGTCTGCGCGGCAACAGGATCAAATCCTGAGGCCAGACGCCACCTCCTCCGGTCGTTTTCTTCTCTTTTTTTAGTTCTCGGGGGTGGAGGTGGAGGGGGGTGTTGGCGTTTTTAGAGCCTCCCCTGGATGAATGGGGTCGCCATATTCTCATTCTCAAGCCAGAGAGGGAAAAATGATTATCAGGCCTGGCGTAAGTGAGCCGTAAAACGTCGCTGGTTAAATCACACCGCCTATTTTTTCCGCTTGGCCTACATAGCGGCCAACAATGACCATCATGGACTCGTTAACGAACGACGAAAAAAAGAGAGAAAGAAGCCCGACAGGCACGACACGGCGCGTCTCTCTCCACAAGACATGGCGAACCGTGCACACCGCCGGGCTCCATGTTAGAAAAGGGGAAGGGGGAACACACACGCGAGCTGGGAAGCACACGCGCACACATTCCCATTATTTTTTCATGAAATAAACACGTTCCCAGGTCATTAAAAAAGCAAAAAAAAAACGCAGCATGGTCGAGGCGTGCATGTTATGTGCGAAGCCTGCCAGCGCGGTGTCCGTTATTAACGTTACGGAGGGAGCGGAGGACATATTTAGCACACCTACCTCACTGGTCTTGACATTTTGCAGGAATACTGTAGAGGTTAGGGATGTAAGAAAGAAAGGGGGGGGGAGAAGAAGCAGCACAGGCGAAAAAAAAATATTGGTTCCCGCTCTGCAAAACACCGAGGGGCGCGAGCTTGGCGCACAACTCCGCCGTCCGAGCTAGCGCGTGAAAATAAAAGTACGGCGGCGACTCGTCCTCCAAACGCAAATATTCCTAATTTTTTTTTTTACCCTCCGCTACTCAAAATGGTGAATAAAACAAACTGAAACTGCAGCCCGTGTGCAACCAAACCCCGCGGCCTCGAGGGGTGGGTTCCTCGAGGACAAGCACCGCCCCTGCGGGCCCGTGAGAGGAGCAGCGCGGCACTCCGCTCCTCTCATTGGCCGATTTGAACGACGACCGCGCTTCCCATTGGCCACTCTGGCTGCATGTTAGAACGCTTTTAGCAACATTTTTTTGTTCCCCCGCCTCCGTCAGCAGGCTCGGTTGAACCGGCACTGTTAAGAAAACAAAAAGAGGCCCTCAGGTTGGATGCAAACATTTAATCCAGTGGCTCCCAAAAGACCACAAAGCAACATAGGTTGATTATTGGTTCGTGCACAATCATCTTGAGTGTGAAATGATCACACATGCCTTCCAGGAATCAGGTTGAGTGTGGTGTTGCTGCTACTGAGGCTAACCTTGTTCTGCCCACCTGGCAGCCCGCTGCAGCATGAGATGCAGGTAGAAAACAGTTCCACAACGTTGCAAGCTGTGAAGCCTACAAATTACACTCGGAGGTTATCCAGTTTATATCGGTGGTAGATTTCATACAATTATGATTTGTTATTTTCTATATATATATATATATAGCAAATAAAAAAAATAAATATGTATCTTAAGACTGTGCCAAATTGCCTCAAGTCATGCCTGAATTACTTCCCCCTATTATACCACTTTCAGACCTAAAGACTGACCCACGAGTATTCAGGCCTGGCTTCAAAAACCCCGACCTATGGGTTCAATGCTGGGAAGGGAGAATGTTAGAATTAATATAGAGTACTGGACAGTACCCCCGGTTCCTCAAATGGTGACCACCTGGACTTGCCGTGACATTCGAAAGGATGTCTTCATTTTGTGAAAGTGTTTTTTTTTTTTTTTTATTCCTAGCCTCCAGGACCAAAATATAAAGGATTTAGGATCAACAACTACGAACGTGACCTTGTGAGTTAACACATTTATTTATTAATCTTTATTCATCCTTATTAACCACTTGTGGTGATTGTCCCTTTAATATCTGAACAAAGCGACATGCTGTGCGTTCGTCACCGATGCATCTTAGCACATAAATGACCATACACTTGTGGATATGATCACATTTGCGTGTGGAGTTTTCATACACTTTTTCTTGGTTAAATATTGTCCACAAATGTCTGCATATGGCAAGCTGTTAAAGCTGTTAAGCGCAGGCAGAATTGATATTGTGTCAAAAGTTATTTATTTTTAATTTATTTTCTGTTCCTGGTACATGGAGTTGTCGTCATGCTGCACACGTGACACACGGGCTAAGAAATAAGGTTCCCCGACATGCTAATGTTAGCGTGGTGTCGTGTGAAATATTCCATGCTGGCATGGGGCGTACATCCACCTCCGTGTTGGCTCATTCATCAACCAGCCCGATGAGTCTGCAGCTTGTTTCCCTACTTTTCCTCAAAGTGAACCAGTTCCTCTAAAAGTAAGACACCAGACTCAAAGCAGGTGACGATACGGTATTTAGCGGTCTCCGACTAGACCGGTGAATACTGGTAAACCGCCAACCTCGTGGTTTAAGGCACCGGGCTCCACACAGCCGCCCCAAGCACTGTACTCGTACTTTAGTTGAGTATTTCCACTTTTTGCTACTTGATACTTACTTTGCTTTTTCTCTGAACTATATTTATTTCAAAGCTTTGGTCTGTAATTACTTTGCACATTTAGTTTATTCATGCAAAATATAATATATATTATAATATTATCAGCAAATATATTATTATTGATTAAGCTGTATAAATGAGTTGAAATCAACCCAACCGTTATATATATATATATATATATATATATATATATATATATATATATATATATACACTATTTCTGAAATGGATCATGACTGCACAAGTACTTACTTTGGGCACTTTTAGTACATTTTGATGCTCACACTTCTGTACTTTCATGTAAGTAAAAGTGAATTAGTAGTACTTCTACGCTATATGGCATTTCTGATTTTACTTCCGTAAAACGTTTGAGGACTTCTTCCACTACTGGAGATGACCGAGTTATGTACTCTAAGGGTCTGGAAAGCGAAGGAGCACGGATGCTCCACATCAGCTTAAGTCCCTCGATCAAGACCCTAATCTGGTTCTAAACTGGTAAACAGCCCTGATATGAAACCACGTAAACACGGACCAACTCGCCGTGCTATTCAGAGATCGCAGAAGTTGAGCAAACCCTCGCATAAAGATACATTATTTGTGGGGAACTGAATTAAGGTAAGTTTGACACTAGTGAGCTGAGCCTGTCAGTCTGAGTTATTCTAAAATCATGGGCGTATTATGAGACCATGGGCCCTCTAGACATGCTAAGGGCCCCACCACCTCTCCTAGGAGCCAGACACACAGGGCCTTTCTGATTTCCCTGATAGCCCTGTGATTCGGAAATCGATCTGGTAAGGACGTCCCGATCCCTAAAATGCATCTCGAGGAGCGACGTTCGAGGGCTGAGGAGGCTTGCCGGAGGAGCTGTAGGCGAGGAAACACACCGGTGTGTCTTTACGGCACCCGGGACAAAAAGAGCTATGACACACAGCTGGAATATTCTCAAACCACGGCAGTGTAACCTTTTCTTTTATATTCATAAGTTGTAATTTCTTAATGTCAGGCTCTGTTCCTCTTCAGTTTTGTGTTTGTGTGTAGTCATTTTTAGTCTCTTTGTAGTTGCTTTGTGTCGCTTTGTATTGATTTTGTGTCTCTGTTGTCAATTTGTATCTCTGTGGTCCCTTTGTGGTCATTTTGTATCTCTATGGTCATTTTGTGTCTCTTTGTGGTCATTTTGTGTCTCTTTGTGGTCATTTTGTGTCTCTGTGGTCAATTTGTGTCCCTTTGTGGTCATTTTTTGTCTCTTTGTGGTCAATTTGTTTCCCTTTGTGGTCGTTTTGTGTCTCTTCGTTGTCATTTTGTGTCTCTTTCTAGTCATCTTGTATCTCTGTAGTCATTCCGTGTCTCTTTGTGGTCATTGTGTGACTCTGTGGTCATTTTGTGTCTCTTTGTGGTCAATTTGTGACTCTTTGTGGTCATTTTGTATCTCTGTGGTCATTTTGTGTCCCTTTGTGGTCAATTTGTTTGCCTTTGTTGTCATTTTGTGTCTCTTCGTGGTCAATTTGTGTCCCTTAGTGGTCATTTTGTATCTCATTGTGGTCAATTTGTTTCCCTTTGTGGTCATTTTGTGTCTCTTTGTGGTCATGTTGTATCTCTGTGGTCATTTTGTGTCCCTTTGGGTTCATTCTGTATCTATGATCATTTTGTGTCCATTTGTGGTCATTTTGTGTCACTTTGTGGTCAATTTCTTTCCCTTTTGTGGTCATTTTGTGTCTCTTTGTTGTCATTTTGTGTCTCTTTCTGGTCATCTTGTATCTCTGTGGTCATTTTGTGTCTCTTTGTGGTCATTTTGTGACTGTGATCATTTTGTGTTTCTTTGTGGTCAATTTGTGACTCTTTGTGGTCATTTTGTGTCTCTGTGGTCATTTTGTATCTCTGTGGTTATTTTGTGTTTCTTTGGGGTCAATTTGTGACTCTTTCTGGTCATCTTGTATCTCTGTGGTAATTTTGTGTCTCTGTGGTCAATTTGTATCCCTTTGTGGTCATTTTGTATCTCTGTGGTCATTTCGTGTCCCTTTGGAGTCATTCTGTATCTCTATGATCATTTTGTGTCCCTTTGTGGTCATTTTGTGTCTCTTTGTGTCATTTTGTGTCTCTTTCTGGTCATCTTGTATCTCTGTGGTCATTTTGTGTCTCTTTGTGGTCATTTTGTGTCTCTGTGGTCATTTTGTATCTCTGTGGTTATTTTGTGTTTCTTTGTGGTCAATTTGTGACTCTTTGTGGTCAATGTTTTTCCCTTTGTGGTCATTTTGTGTCTCTTTCTCGTCATATTGTATCTCTGTGGTCAATTTGTATCCCTTTGTGGTAATTTTGTTTCACTTTGTGGTCATTTTGTGTCTCCGTGGTCATTTTGTGTCCCTTTGGGGTCATTCTGTATCTCTTTGTCATTTTGTGTCTCTTTCTGGTCATCTTGTATCTCTGTGGTCATTTTGTGTCTCTTTGTGGTCATTTTGTGTCTCTGTGGTCATTTTGTATCTCTTTGTGGTCATTTTGTGTCTCTTTGTTATCATTTTGTGTCTCTTTCTGGTCATCTTGTGTCTCTGTGGTCATTTTGTGTCTCTGTGGTCAATTTCTTTCCCTTTGTGGTCATTTTGTGTGTCTTTCTGGTCATATTGTATCTCTGGTCATTTTGTATCTCTTTGTGGTCATTTTGTATCTCTGTGGTCATTTTGTGTCTCTTTGTGGTCATTTTGTGTCTCTTTGTTGTCATTTTGTGTCTCTTTGTGGTCATTCTGTGTCTCTGTGGTCATTTTGTATCTCTGTGGTCATTTTGTGTCCCTTTGTAGTCATTTTGTGTCTCTTTGTGGTCATTCTGTGTCTCTTTGTGGTCATGTTGTATCTCTGTGGTCATTTTGTGTCCCTTTGGGTTCATTCTGTATCTCTGTGATCATTTTGTGTGCCTTTGTGGTCATTTCGTGTCACTTTGTGGTCAATTTTCTTTCCCTTTTGTGGTCATTTTGCGTCTCTGTGGTCAATTTGTATCCCTTTGTGGTCATTTTGTATCTCTGTGGTCATTTCGTGTCCCTTTGGGGTCATTCTGTATCTCTATGATCATTTTGTGTCCCTTTGTGGTCATTTTGTGTCTCTTAGTGGTCAATTTGTTTCCCTTTGTGGTCATTTTGTGTCTCTTTGTTGTCATTTTGTGTCTCTTTCTGGTCATCTTGTATCTCTGTGGTCATTTTGTGTCTCATTGTGGTCAATTTGTGTCTCTGTGGTCATTTTGTATCTCTGTGGTCATTTTGTGTCTCTGTGGTCATTTTGTGTCTCTTTGTGGTCAATTTGTTTCCCTTTGTGGTCATTTTGTGTCTCTTTGTGGTCATTTTGTATCTCTGTGGTCATTCTGTGTCTTTGTGGTCATTTTGTGTCTCTTTGTGGTCAATTTGTTTCCCTTTGTGGTCATTTTGTGTCTCTTTCTGGTCATCTTGTATCTCTTTGTGGTCATTTTGTATCTCTGTGTTCAATTTGTATCCATTTGTGGTAATTTTGTGTCTCTTTGTGGTCATTTTGTATCTCTGTGTTCAATTTGTATCCATTTGTGGTAATTTTGTGTCTCTTTGGGTTCATTCTGTATCTCTATGATCATTTTGTGTCTCTTAGTGGTCAATTCGTTTCCCTTTGTGGTCATTTTGTGTCTCTTTCTGGTCATCTTCTATCTCTGTAGTCATTCTGTGTCTCTTTGTGGTCATTTTGTGACTCTGTGGTAATTTTGTGTCTCTTTGTGGTCATTTTGTATCTCTGTGGTCATTTTGTGTCCCTTTGGGTTCATTCTGTATCTCTATGATCATTTTGTGTCTCTTAGTGGTCAATTTGTGACTCTTTGTGGTCATTTTATATCTCTGTGGTCATTTTGTGTCTCTTCGTTGTCAATTTGTATCCCTTTGTGGTAATTGTGTGGTCAATTTGTATCGCTGTGGTAATTTTGTGTCCCTTTGGGGTCATTCTTTATCTCTATGATAATTTTGTGTCTCTTTCTGGTCATCTTTTATCTCTTTGGTCATTTTGTGTCTCTTTGCGGTCATTTTGTATCTCTGTGGTCATTTTGTGACTCTTTGTGGTCAATTTGTGTCTCTTTGTGATTGTTTGTCCCCCGTTCACAGTTTCTTTGTGATCTCTTGGTGCGTGTCCTTGCAGCTGCAGTCATTTGTGGATATCTCACATCTGTGCTACTGTGTTTGCTTTAAACCAATTTCACCTGGGCATCCTTCACTTGCTTGGCAACATGACAAGGACATTTTGCTTCAGAGACGTTTTGTGTTTCGAGCAACTGTCGGCTGATTTGTTTGTTGGTTGTCGTTGTCGTCTTTTTTGTTAAAAACTGCAAATCGGATACATCTGATGGAGTATCAGTTTTCTCCTAAATGTCTATGGTCCAAACAAAACAGTGATTCAAAATATGTAGAAATGTGGACTAGACTACGCTACACATTTATTCCTCATACATCTGTTGCTCATTCCTTTGTAATTTATGTCTTATTTATTTAATGGGATAAGACTTGAGGCTTCGAAGGTGCAAACAAATTAAAATAATTAAAAAAAATAATTATGCTCTCAACATATCTTGAAGCAAATTTTAATCATTTATTTTTTGAATTTTCTTTTTTAAATTTCCCTCAGCTTTTAAAAGTTAAAAGTTCAGCTCTCTATCAAACCTTCTATACACACACACACACACACACACACACACACACACACACACACACACACACACACACGAGCAGACAGCAGAGGTGTAGACTCGAGTCACAGGACTTGGACTTGGGTCAGATTCGAGGCATGAATTTGGTGACTTGACTAAAAAAAAACGACCCACCGAAGTGTGTCACAAATCAAAAAACACTATTCATTCACAGCAGGTCAACGCTTAATTCCTCAGGTCTATAAAAAAAACAACACTTTAGTTTTAACAAAACTTGTTTTCAGAGTTTTCAGTATATTATTTCTCTGTTGTTTAAATGCATTACATTTGGTAAAGAGCACATTGTGACATGATTAGGACGGGAAACTATCACAAGTAATTAAAGTGTAGGACTTGGCACTTGACTTGGGACTGGAGTGCAAAGACTTGAGACTTAATTACGACTGCCAAAACAAAGACTTTGTCCCACCTCCGACTGACAGGCTAAGGAATGTGTCCCACAAGGGACACCGTCCGTTACAGCTCATGTAGCTCTCCAAACAAAGTTGTCAGTAATCAGTTACTCAATGGGTGTACAACGTAAATTGTTATGAAAATATGTGGTTGTGTCGCAACAATCTTTTGGGAAAAAATGATGGCGGTCTGGAGGCTCCGGGTGGAAGTAGCCTTTGTGTTTTAGGCTTATTGAGTTCCAGGTCCACCCACTCGCGTGAGGTTCTGCCGTCAAATTGTAGGCAGCATGCTGAGGGCTTGTTTGGAATGGGAGTTGTTCACATCATGCTTTTTGTGTGTGTGTGTGTGTGTGTGTGTGTGTGTGTGTGTGTGTGTGTGTGTGTGTGTGTGTGTGTGTGTGTCTTTATGTCAGTGCAGGCTGCTGAATCCTCATCAGAATACGAGAGCTTGCTCAATATTTTTTGGGAGTGACGTGATGAAAAACTGTTAAAAATGCCCCGCATTCTCTCTCTCTCTCTCTCTCTCTCGCTTCTTCCACATCAGACGCACTTCATGTCTCCGTGTTCAGGGATGGTGGGGGAGCAGGTATGTTGCCACGGCAACCAGGGAAGGGACTCTCGCCTCTCTCTTCGTGGCTTCACAGTTGCCTCCGGATCATCCTTCAGTCCGAGTTCTTGCATACTCCAGCCTGCGAACAATGGAGATGTCCTTGGACCTCGGAGACTGGGTTGGATGACTAATTCACAGTGTGTGTCCAGTAGGTAGGGAACGGTACTGACATGTATAGGTAAAATAAAACTCAGATTCCACAGTGTCCATGCATCGAATTCAAAGATAACAGTTTGTTTTATTCACTTAAAAAAAAAAATAACTTTAATGTCCAACTGTTGATGTGCGACAGGTGATTTATGCTTCTGATTAAATGATGAGTTGCAGCCAAACATGATCAGTTGGAGGAGCGCCACACCATTATTCCTCACCTGTGTAGCACTGCCACCTTGTGGCTTGTATGTTGAACTTCAAGGCAACAGGGAGAACAGCCTGCCAATACAACCTCAAAATAACCCAGATGTCAAAGTAGCCTTTCCAGTAAAGTTGGGAGTTTCAACCGTAGCGGACCAATGAAGAGGTTCACGTTTGTTTTCCATCCAGCACAGAGCAGGTTTTAGTTTTTGAGAGGTTGTGTATAAAGACGGGTGATAAATGAAAGGGAACACCAACCCAAAGCTCTAATGCTCCTTGTCATAGTGTTTTTAATCTCCATAAACAGATTCTGCATTCACATGGAGGCAACGGGACAAGGTTTTGACAGCGGAAGCGTTCTGGTTTTCCCGTTTGTAGTCCCAGTAGTAGTAACAAATCAGGTTGGAGCGGTCTCTGGCTGGACTCATGGGCTGTATGTAAGAAGTGGACGTAGTCATGGTGACGTTGGTTTGTGGACTACCGTTTTCCGAATGCAGAGAGTGCATCTTGGATTATGGCTGTTGCCATGTTGTTTTTTGCAACCAATGAACAGAAGTTACCATATTTGGAGAAAAGAAAGGGGGGAGTGATGTCAAGACAGTGACCTGTCAATCACAGTAACCCCGCCCTAAAGCATCCCCTGCTTTATGGTCTATTTGACTCTAAATGGACCATAATTTACTAAATGAACATCATGCTCTATTGAAGAAGAGATTGAGACCATAAACTCATGTTTACAATGTTTACTGAGGGAATAAATCAAGAGAGAAGTAGAGTAATTTTCTCATAGACATCTATGCAATCTGACTTCTTTCTGCAAACGAAGGAGTCGCCCCCTGCTGGTCTGTAGAGAGAATGTAGGTGTTAAGACACTTACGCATTGTCCTGCAATCTGGGAACCCATCGGGGATCATCTGACGATGATTTAGCTTTTCATTGGTTTAACATTAGCTCAACTTGCTACGTGTGAAACATCCCGGCAGACGTCCACAGCAGAAGGAAGTCTTGGCCGTCATCAGAGCGACATCCGATGGGTTCCGAGATCGTACTGCGTTAAAGTCTGCTGGACGGGATGAACAGCATTCTTCCAAAATATATTCCCACATGTTGATGTTTCAATAATGATGGTGGACACTGGTGCATACTTGAGAACATTCGCTCAAGTAATGTACTGTACTGTGCGTACGGTACGGTACAATTCTGGAGTACTTGTCTGAGTATTTCCATTTTTTGCTACTTTATACTTCCACTAATTACATTTCAGGGTGAATTATAGTACTTTTCACTCCAATACATTTATTTGACAGTTATAGTTACTAGCTACTATTCAGATTAATATTTTATAGAATAGATCAAATAAACTGAACTGTGGTCCCCAACCTTTTTGGCCTGGGGCTCCTTGTGTGGCTTGGGCTCCTTGTCACGTTTCAGACGTGCGATTTGAGTTGTTAGTAAGCGATGTCCTGTCTAAAGTCATGACCGTTCTTGCTGCGGCCCTTTGGAGGGGGCCTGAGCCTTAGTTTGGGAACCAGCAGACATCAACCAAATATTTAAAGCTACACCACGACTAACAGCAAAATGACACTTACACTTTGTTGCATCAGCATTTACAGTCTGATGATGTCATATATAAAAAATATTGCATTAGGTGCCATTTTTCTGCAGTACATTTGATACTTCAAGTAAGAATTTGGAATTGAGGACTTTGAATAGTGGAGTATCTTTTTACATCTTTGTGGTGGTGGAGGGTCTAAAATACCTGGGATGACACCTGGTGATTGTGAAGGTCGTGATATGACATGTATATATATATATATTTACATACACAGACACAGAGTATATGAAAATCTGATTATTTATACTGCAAAATCATTGCAACATAAATCACTCATTGCATCCGTGTGCTCAACATGTTCTAAATGCTCATATCGTTTCCAAAGTGTGTCTGCCTCCTATGAAACACGACTAAAATGATAAAACACACATCACTATCCGGGACTTTGTTAACTGATGATATCAAACAGATGTATAAAAACACATCAGTGTATCTCACGGCCTCAGGGGTCATAACTTGTTCACTATGTGTGGCAATTTGATTAATTGAAATTTTGTTTGAGAATATGCACCATTATAGCACAATATCACTGAGGCAGTTAATAACTAACCAGTTATTTATATGAACTAGTTAATGAATACCTAGATAATTAACAATATCACTATTAGTTATCTCCTTCTTGGAGTCGGTGGGAGGGGTCCTGGAAAGGGCGCCTCCTGCTGACTCCATAGTTCTCCTGGGAGACTTCAACGCTCATGTGGGCGATGACAGAGAAACCTGGCGGGGGGTGATTGGGAGGAACGGCTTGCCTGATCTGAACCCAAGTGGTGTCTCGCTGTTGGACTTCTGTGCTAGCCACGGTTTGTCCATAACGAACACCATGTTCGAACATAGGGTGGCTCATAAGTGTACCTGGTACCAGAACACCTTAGGCCGTAGATCAATGATCGATTTTGTAATCGTTTCATCTGATCTGCGGCCGTATGTCTTGGACACTCGGGTGAAGAGAGGAGCAGAGCTGTCAACTGATCACCACATGGTGGTGAGTTGGATCAGATGGCAGGGGAATCGGCTGGAAAGACCCGGCAAGCCCAAACGTGTAGTGAGGGTGAACTGGGAACGTCTGGCGGGGGATCCTGTCCGGGAGGTCTTCAACTCCCACCTCCGGAAGAACTTCTCACACATCCCAAGGGAGGCTGGGGACATGGAATCCGAGTGGACCATGTTCAAAGCCTCCATTGTGGACGCGGCCGCTAGGAGCTGTGGTCGGAAGGTCACCGGTGCCTGTCGTGGCGGTAACCCGAGAACCCGGTGGTGGACACCGGGGGTGAGGGAAGCCGTCAAACAGAAGAAGGAGGCCTTTCGGGCCTGGTTGGCTCAGGGGTCTCCTGAAGCAGCAGAGAGGTACCGGCAGGCCAGAAGGGCTGCAGCTGTGGTGGTCGCGGACGCTAAAACTCAGGCATGGGAGGAGTTCGGGGAGGCCATGGAGAAGGACTTTCGGTTGGCCTCAAGGAAGTTCTGGCAAACCATCCGACGGCTCAGGAAGGGAAAGCAGGGCTTACCCCAGGCTGTGCTCAGCACGGGGGGGGGGAACTGCTGACCCGGACGGGGGACATCGTCGGGCGGTGGAAAGAGCACTTTGAGGAACTCCTAAACCCGGCCAACACGTCCTCTAGAGAGGAGGCAGCGCCTGAAGACTCGGGGGGGGGGGGTCGCATCCATATCCTTGGCAGAGGCCACTAAGGTAGTCAAACAGCTCCTTGGTGGCAAGGCACTGGGGGTGGATGAGATCCGCCCTGAGATGCTGAAGGCACTGGACGTTGTTGGGCTGTCTTGGCTGACACTCCTTTTCAATGTCGCATGGGGGTCGGGAACAGTGCCCATGGACTGGCAGACCGGGGTGGTGGTTCCCATTTTCAAAAAGGGGGACCGGAGAGTGTGCTCGAATTATCGGGGTATCACACTACTCAGCCTCCCGGGGAAAGTGTATGCCAGGGTGCTGGAAAGGAGGCTCCGACCGATTGTCGAACCTCGGATTCAAGAGGAGCAGTGCGGATTCCGTCCCGGTCGTGGAACAGTGGACCAGCTCTTTACCCTCGCAAGACTACTGGAGGGGCTCTGGGAGTTTGCCCAAATAGTCTACATGTGTTTTGTGGACTTGGAGAAGGCCTTCAACCGGGTCCCTCGGGGGTTTTTGTGGGGGGTGCTGCAGGAGTATGGGGTACCGGACCCGTTACAACGGGCCATCCGGTCTCTGTACGACTGCAGTAGGAGCTGTGTTCGTATTCTCGGCAATAAGTCAGACCCGTTCCCGGTGGGTGTTGGCCTCCGCCAGGGCTGCCCTTTATCACCGGTCCTGTTTGTGACTTTCATGGACAGGATATCTAGGCGTAGCCGGGGGGAGAAGAACGTCGGGTTCGGGGGTCTCGGGATCGCCTCTCTGCTGTTCGCAGATGATGTGGTCCTGTAGGCCTCTTCGGACCATGACCTCCAGCATTCACTGGGGCGATTTGCAGCCGAGTGTGACATGGCGGGGATGAGGGTAAGCACATCCAAATCCGAGGCCATGGTGCTCTGCCGGAAACCGGTGGATTGCTCCCTGCGGGTGGGGAAGCAGTACCTACCGCAAGCGAAGGAGTTCAAGTATCTCGGGGTCTTGTTCACGAGTGAGGGTAAGATGTAGCGGGAGATCGACTGATGGATCGGTGCGGCTGCAGCAGTAAATCAGGCGCTGCACCGGACCGTCTTGGTGAAGAGGGAGCTGAGCCGGAAGGCAAAGCTCTCAATTTACTGGGCGGTCTACGTTCCGACCCTCACCTATGGTCACGAACTCTGGGTCGTGACCGAAAGAACGAGGTCTCGGATACAAGCGGCCGAAATGAGTTTTCTCCGTAGGGTGGCCGGGCTCAGCCTTAGAGATAGGGTAAGGAGCTCGAACATCAGGAGGGAACTTGGAGTTGAGGCGCTACTCCTTCGTGTCGAAAGGAGTCAGCTAAGGTGGTTCGGGCATTTAATCAGGATGCCTCCTGGACGCCTCCCGTTAGAGGTTTTCCAGGCACGGCCAACTGGTAGGAGGCCCCGGGGAAGACCCAGGACACGCTGGAGGGATTATATCTCCCAGCTTGCCTGGGAACGCCTCGGGATCCACCAGAATGAGCTGGAACGTGTTACGGGTGAGAGGGAAGCCTGGGTCGGCCTGCTAGGCCTGCTGCCACCACGACCCGACCCCGGATAAGCGGAGGAAAATGGATGGATGGATGGACTATTAGTTATTCGTATCTTTAATAGTTTTGGTTGTTTTTGTTGTGCAGCGTCTGTCTCTCAGGTCAACATTGAACTTTGTAGCTCAGCTGTCGACACGGACTCAAAAGAATGGCTGCTTGAACCTCTACAAGTCCCTGACTTCTCCTGCAGATGGAGTTTGTGTGCTTCGTTTAGAAGCTCCAGAACAGATAATCAACCTTGTGCTGAGATTGTTTTTTGCCAACTAGAATGAACACCCACAATTCTGCTGACATGGCACATATTGGTGCGTATTTCCAAATAAAGTTCTGCTCATGACCCGATTCCAAACTAACTGGTGTTGTGTGCTGTCTGAGCCGCAGTGATGGAAGACGTATTCAGATCCTCTACTGAGGTACTAGTAGCAATGCAACAAAGTAAAAATACTCCATTATCAGTACATTATAAGTCCTACGAAGGAAAAGTATGCAAGCATTGAAAGCAAAATGTGCTTCAAATATCAAAGTAAAAGTACTCATTCTGCTAAAACTGTCCAATGGCCAGTATATTATTACATATAGATGGCCAAAGTGCAATAACGTTGTTTTTGTATATTTTTCTTTTTTCTTTTTTTTGTATTTTTTTTTATTTTGTATTATGTATCCTTAACAAATAGCATTCTGCAATTTTGTATTCTCAAAAAAGTGAATTTTTCAGATTCAAGGTTTTAATAATAATAATAATAATACATTTTATTTATATAGCACTTTTCAAAATTCTCAAAGGCACTTTACAAAACATTAAAATCATCATAAAAAAGCTATATATTAAAAACATGGAACATACATTAGTCATAAATTAAAAGCACTTGTGATTTGAATATAGAAAGGTCAGTGCAGTCTCAGATGTGTTTGGGGAGAGAGTTCCAGAGGGAGGGGGCAGCTATGGAGAAGGCTCTGTCCCCCCATGTCCGGTGTTTGGTCCTGAGTGGGATAGACAGGAGGTTGGCATCAGTGGAGCGGAGCCCACGGGATGGAGTGTGGTGGTGGAGCAGGTCGGTGATGGAGTGTGGTGGAGCAGGTCGGTGAGGTAGGAGGGGGCCTGGTTATGGAGGGCTTTGTGAGTGAGGAGAAGGACTTTGTATTGTATCCGTTGTGGGACGGGGAGCCAATGGATATGACATTATTAGATTGTGGTGGCGGGGGCGTGGTTGGGCTCAGCTGCAGAGGGGACAGAGTGGGGGAGTGGTTCAGGGAACGGGGCCAGGAAGAGGCTTAATCAGCCTCACCTGGAGGCAATTGGCCTCATCTGGAGCCAATAGGTGAAGTGTGGCTCTCCCATATTAACACCAGTAGGAACGGGTGGGAGTGAGAGTGAGAGGGAGTGGGAGGAGACATGGGCTGGCAGAGCTACAGAGTGGTGCTAATAAAACACTGTTAAAACGTTACTTGAGTGTGCTGGCTTTATTGTACACAAAGGAACCCACCGTGGTAACACGAAGTTGTTACACTGCACCCCTCAGCAAGGTTCAAGGTTCAAGGTTTTTTATTTGCCATTTGTGCATAGACCAACAGTCCAGACACATTGGAATTCTTGTGCAGGGCTCTCTCAGAGTCAACAGTTTAGTAAATAAAAACACACTATACTAAGAAAAAGAAAAAGAAAACACTACATGTGTGGCTGGCCTGCTGCTGAGTGGGCGGTCTGGCTTTTGCCTCGTCTGTCCGGGTAGGTGCAGACAGCAGCCCTGGGGCTGCCACCGACAGCCAGCCACAGTTACGCGGACGTACGTAAAGCTGTCATGGATCACCTGGGCCTGTCGCCGGAGGACCACCGCCGGAGGTTCCGCGAGGCCAGGCTGGGGCTCAAGGACCGGCCGTTCGCGTACGCACAGCGGCTAAAGGACGCTGCAACCAGGTGGCTGCAACCCTGGAGCCCAGGAGCGGTGCAGGAAGTGGTGGAGAAGGTGGTCCTGGAGCAATTTGTGGGCGGGCTGCCAGCCCGAACATCAGAATGGGTCCGCTGCCACCGCCCTACGGCACTGGAGACCGCCGTCACCCGCAGCAGAGGACCACCTGGCGGTTCATCCCAGCGGTCAGGGGGACAGTGGGCGCACGATGGCCTCAGCCTGGCTGACGCCTGCCCCTCGGAGGAGGCTATCTCCGCAGTCCCTGACGTGGCCCATGCCAACTCTGCGGTCGACACCCCTCCTCCGGTTCCCCGACCCACCGACCCCAGCAAACCCCGGCACTCTTCCCAACCTACAGGGGGCCCCTCAAACATCAGGGCAGGAGTGTTGGAGGTGCGGGCAGCCCGGACACTTCCGGAGGGAGTGTCCCCTGATGGAAGTGGGCCAGGTAATTTGGGTTGCCAGCTCTCCAACACCCTCCCCCGGTCCGTGAGTGACGTACCGTGTTCCGGTAAGAATCCAGGGGCACATCAGGCGATGGTGGATTCGGGCTGTACACAGTCTATGATTCACCAGAGTCTGGTTCGACCCGGAGCATTGATGGAGGCATTGTGGGTGAAAATTAGGTGTGTGCATGGGGACGTTCATGAGTATCCCATGGTGTCAGTAGAAATTAGATACATGGGGAAAACACATAGGGTAAAGGTTGCGGTTAGCTCGCGCCTTACGCACCCCCTAATCTTGGGAACAGATTGGCCGGGGTTTAATAATTTAATGGGGCAGGCTGCGGGGGTGCGTTCACGACAGACAGGGTCATGCGGTATGTGTGCTGTGCTCAGCGGTGACGCGAGATTGCCCGACACTGCGGACGGGGAGGGGAAACCGGCGGAGCCTCCCGTGGAGACTCCCGCGGAGAATCCACCGGGTCCCGAATTGCACTCCATGGAAGATTTTCCACTCGAGCAGTTTCAGGATGATACTCTACGCTCGGCCTTCGACCAAGTGATAAGAATTGATGGTCAGTTGGTGCACCCCGACGCAGCACAGTCATATCTGCACTTTTCATTGATTAGGGACAGGCTGTATAGAGTAAGTTGTGACACTCAGACAGGTCAGGAAAACACCCGATTGCTGGTGCCGAAAAGTCGCCGGGAAATTATTTTCCAGGCGGCTCACTATAACCCGATGGCTGGCCACATGGGATATGAGAAAATGCTAGACTGGATAATGGCCCGATTTTATTGGCCGGGCAGATCGGGGGATGTGCGCCGTTGGTGTGCATCCTGCCCGGAGTGTCAATTGGTAAACCACCCGGCCATTCTGAGGGCTCCCTTGCGTCCGCTGCCATTAATGGAGGTACCGTTCGAGCGAATCGGCATGGACCTCAGCGGGCCATTTCACCGGAGCGCACGCGGATATCGCTTTGTGTTAGTCCTGGTGGATTACGCAGCACGATATCCGGAGGCAGTGCCATTGCGCTGCAATTCATTCGACCTGAAACCTCTGTTTGAGGTCATCTCCCAAGTCGGAATCCCGAAAGAGATTCTGACTGACCAGGGCACTTCGTTCATGTCGAGAACACTGAGAGAAGTTTACGGGTTACTGGGCATTAAATCTATTTGGACCATGTGTACCACCCACAGACCGATGGGCTTGTGGAGCATCTGAATAAGACTTTGAAATCCATGATCCGTAAATGTTTTTAACGACGATTAACGTAATTGGGATAAATGGCTTGACTCTCTGTTGTTTGCAGTGCAGGAGGTTCCCCAGGCCTCCACGGGATATTCTCCCTTTGAACTGCTGTTCGGCAGCACACCACGGGGGTGCTCAATCTGATTAAGGAAAACTGGGAGGAAGGTCCGAGCACCAGTAAAAATGAGATCCAGTACGTCCTGGACCTGAGGGCAAAACTCCACACACTGGGTCGGATGTCACGTGAGAATTTGCTCCAGGCCCAGGAGCGTCAACAACGGCTGTACAACAGAGGAGCCAGGCAGAGACAATTCACACCGGGAGAAAAGGTACTTGTATTGCTTCCTTCTTCCAGCTCTAAACTCCTGGCCAAGTGGCAAGGGCCCTTTGTGGTCACATGGCGAGTGGGGGATGCCGACTATGAGGTGGTGCGTTCTGACAGGGACGGAGCTACACAGATTTACCCCCTCAAGCTCCTAAAAGCGCGGAGAGAGGCGGAGTTTGTTTCTCTGGTGTCCGCGGTATCTGAGAGAGGAGCTGGGGCCTGAGGCCCCAAAATCCACCAATCCGGCCTCGCTCCTTTGTGAAGACCATCTCTCTGGTACCCAGAGAACAGACATTGCCCATTTGCAAGAGCAGTTTGCTGACGTGTTCTCCCTCCTGCCAGGTCGTACAAACCTCATAGTGCACCATATTGAGACTCCTCCGGGTGTGGCGGTGCGGTCGCGACCCTACTGGTTACCTGAACACAAAAGAAAAGTGGTTCAGAGGGAATTAGCTGCCATGCTGGAGATGGGGGTAATAGAAGAGTCCAACAGTGCCTGGTGTAGCCCCATCGTTCTTGTTGTTAAAAGGATGGGTATATACGGTTCTGTGTGGACTATCGCAGGGTGAACGATGTGTCACGTTTCAATGCGTACCCAATGCCCCGGGTCGACGAACTCCTGGACCGACTAGGCACTGCACGTTTTTTTACGACACTGGATTTAACCAAGGGCTACTGGCAGATTCCTCTGTCGCCAGAGTCCAGGGAAAAGACGGCCTTCTCCACTCCGTATGGGTTACACCAATTCACCACACTTCCCTTTGGGTTGTTCGGGGCCCAAGCCACTTTCCGACGCCTCATGGAACGGGTGCTGCGTCCGCACGCTGCATATGCTGCCGCCTACTTGGATGATGTAATCATCCACAGCACCACCTGGGCGGAGCATGTGCGGCGGATGGGCACGGTGCTGGAGTCCCTGAGGCAGGCGGGGCTCACCGCCAACCCAGGGAAGTGTGCAGTTGGACGGAGGGAGGTACGGTATCTGGGGTACCACTTGGGTGGTGGACGGGTGCGCCCTCAGGTGGACAAGACCGCCGCTATCGCAGCCTGCCCGCAGCCCAAGACTAAAAAAGAGGTGAGGTAGTTCTTGGGGCTGGTGGGTTATTAGACGGTTCATCCCGAACTTCGCAGATCTGACCAGCCCCTTGGCCGACCTGACCCGGAAAGGTGCCTCAGATCCGGTCCAGTGGACGGAGCAGTGCCAGTTGGTGTTTGAGAAGGTAAAACAGGCTCTCTGTGGGGAACCACTCCTACATACACCTAACTTCGCTCTTCCCTTTACTCTGCAGACTGATGCCTCGAACAGAGGGCTGGGGGCCGTTTTGTCCCAGTATGTACGGGGGGGTTGACCGCCCTGTCCTATACATCAGCCGGAAGCTGTCTGAGAGGGAGGCCAGGTACAGCACGGTGGAGAAGGAGTGCCTGGCCATCCGGTGGGCGGTCGACTCCCTGCGCTACTACCTCCTGGGACGCTCATTCACCCTCTGTTCGGACCACGCTCCGCTCCAGTGGCTACACCGCATGAAAGATACCAACGCCCAGATCACTCGGTGGTATCTGGTTCTACAGCCTTTTAATTTCAAAGTGGTCCATAGGCCAGGGGCGCAGATGACCGTGGCCGACTTCCTCTCCCGCTCTCACGGGGGGCATGGGGAGTAGGTTAGGCCGGATGGCTCCCCGGCCTAAGTCGGGCGGTGGGGGTATGTGGTGGCGGGGGCGTGGTTAGGCTTAGCTGCAGAGGGGACAGAGTGGGGGAGTGGTTCAGGGAACGGGGCTGGGAAGAGGCTTAATCAGCCTCACCTGGAGCCAATCGGTGGAGTGTGGCTCTCCCATATTAACGCCCGTAGGAACGGGTGGAAGTGGGAGTGGCAGGAGACACGGGCTGGCAGAGCTACAGAGTGGTGCTAATAAAACACTGTTAAAATGTTACTTGAGTGTGCTGGCTTTATTGTACACAAAGGAACCCACCGTGGTAACACGAAGTTGTTACATAGATGTTAATACAACATTATTAGATGTTAATACTGATGTGTAATGTAGTATATTTTGCTCTGTAATGCATGAAGATAACATATGTGAAGGGGCCTGTGACTGTGGAATGTCGGATCCATTGATGTTTGTTGCACATGGGATAATCATTAGGTACCCCCGCTGGGAAATGCTCCTTGACCTGGAGGATGGAGGAGTAGCTGTGCCTATGTCCGAAACATGTCTTTTATTGGGGGCCCTCTTTATGACGTCATTATATACTCAAGTCTGGGGCGTAAACAACAACCATATATAAGTGATCGGGAGATCCCCGACGGTTAGAGTTCTGTTCGACTTTGGGACTCTCCGGGTGTTCATGACGCCCGTCTTGACATATGTTGCTTGTTTGTAATAAACTTCATTATACCAGCAAGAACAGTGTCCGCGGAGATTCCTTCATCATCACTCCAACATCACTGTCGCTTGAAATATACAACAGTAAGCAACATTTTATTGTTGCAACTGTTCAAGTTGTAACTAACCGAAGGGTCACAAGACAAATCTGAAGGGTCAGATAGGACTAATGAGAGAGGGAAGAAGAAAACAAAAGTACTTACACACACAAAAGAAAAAAAATCCAGATTAGAGAGAAAAATTGTGTGTGTGTGTGTGTGTGTGTGTGTAAATATGACCCTTTCTGTGAGGTTCAGAGGGGGGATGTACTCTTCGGTAGAATTGCGGACGACTCATAGACATCTGAAACATGACGAGGAGAAGCAGCAGTTTTTTCACAAGGGGTCCAAAGCTCAAAAAGGTTGTGAGCCACGGATTACCTCTCTATCAATGCATTGTATTTTAAAAGCTTCTCATATGTTTAGTAAAATGTAAATAGTTAATTTGTAAGTAACTAGCAACTGCGGCTGCCAGATAAATATAGTGGAGTAAAAAGTGCGATACGTCTCTATTCAACGTGGAGTTCTGAAAACCACGCCCTCAAAGTAAGACAGATGGAGTATTCATAAGGATTATTAATAATTTACAGAAACAATGCCTGCAAAGACCACCTTCCACCCTCTCTTCTCTGTCTCTGTCACACATACGGGCGACGCAGCGCTCATCTCTGTCAGTGTCTCAGTCTAAAAGCCCAAAAGTCTAAATGTATTGGAAAAACAGATGTAATCATTTCCAAAATTCTAAACGTTTTTATCTAATGACTCATTCTGCTTCAATCCATATTCGGTGACGTTTAGCCTTCCAAACACTTAATTCTCATCACGTTCAAAACGGTTTCCTCTCCAGCAATCTAACAGCACCATACTCTAAATGTGTACAACCACAATAACAAGAACTCCCATCTTTTTAGGGTGATGACATCATCAAATGTGACGACAGACAATTGAGGCTTCATTCGAAAACCTCAATGTAAGCTTTGAATAAAAAAGATAAATAATGATATTCTGTGCAGCCCAATAAATTTGCATGAATAAACGTATATGGGTACTGATGCTGCTCCAAGTCCAAATCCAGCAACACTAATGTGTACTGTGATGTGGTTCCCCTTTTCTTCTTCACGTACAAGATTAAAATGATGCAAATGATGTCAGCATGTTTCTGTTGTCTTCTCTCTTTAGAGAAGTAACAAAGTAATCAGATTACATTACTAATATGTTGTGATACTTGGACTAGGTTTGTGATTACATTTTTAACAGGTAAACAGTAATTGTATCATTTTACATGTTAAAGTAACCCTCCCAACATTTCATATTAATTGTATGTTTTGTATGTTTATAGATTATATTTATTGTCCAAATCCCTGTTGATTCTTTTGGGAAACCTGTTTAGTTTTAACGTTGCACTATAAATATTTTACTGTGGAGCACCTTGAGGTTTTTTTTGTTTTTTAAAGTGTGCAATACAAATAAAATCAAATGTAATAATAATTTTTATTTTTAATATTATTATTGTTATTATTACTATGGTTGGTTGGGGTGATCACTGTTAATCTACACAGCCACACACTAGACAGTTGTGAACTATTATGTCAGTGATAGCAGACGATACTGATGAGATTATAAATGTTATGTACAATTGTGGGTATTTATTTTATCCTTTTTACTCCCTGATTTTGACGTCTTCCAGGCTTTTGCCTCAGGAGATGAGAGGTCATTGTCAAATAGTCTATTAATATAGTCTTTTGGCAGTTTTTGTCAGAACAGCTTCAATGACAATATGAAATGTTTGATGAATAAATCTGTGAGATATGATCTCTGCTTGCGTTCCTCTGATTTCATGTGTTTTCATGTTCCATCTTTAATCCTTAATGATTCAGTGTAAATGTAATCTATCGGGCTGAACCCCCATGTAGACGCCCTCTTTGTTGACCTTTTTTTTTTACCTTCTCCGTCTTCCACTGGTAACCTCCGTGTCACATTGCTATGAATTGTGGGTCATTCCCTGAGGCAAAGTCTGCAGAAATGTGGACTTAAAGGGCTCCAGGCGTTCGTGAGAGAGCCCTCAAACACTCAACGATGAGACGGTGGGGCAGCCCTAAACCCTCACGGGCATTTTACGGGAGCAGAGTCTCAGAGTCTGAGCCGGTCTGGGACTGTGAAGGTTTTGGGATTTGGGCCCCCGACACTTAAGAAGTCCCTCTTCACTTCACCAGTCCTCCTAAAGAGGGCAATACAGGACTGCAGTTGTGTAAGTGGAGTCCTGCTCTGGAGCGCAGAGCACATTGCTAATTCCACTCAGCCACGAGCTGCTGGATGCCTGCTGGCCAAATGTTTGACTCAGTGGCTCTTCTCTGTGTGTGTGAATGTCTGATTAAAACGTCTCATGACCTGGCTGTGACACTCGCGGTTGGCGAACTCGTAGTTTGACAGTCTGCAAACAAACCCCACTGATGCTCTGAGAGAGAAACGAGAAGAAGAAGAAAAAAGGAGACAAAAAAAAGGCAAGCGGGTTAAGAACTTCCATAAATGAACCTCCTATTCAAAAGGGGCTTACCGTGCCTCCTGGCACAATGACTGTTCTTACACATCATCCTCCGCCACTTTGGAGTTGATTTCCTCATTTTCTCCGCTCCGCTCTCAGATGAGTAGCTGGGGGCGACGCTGCAGATAAGTGGAGCAAGGAATACAGGGGGAGCGCGAGGGAGATGGATGGATGGAGGGGAGGGAGGGGCAGGTGGTGGTGGTGGGGGGGGGGAGGCTATGCTGCTTAACTCAGTTCCTAACTCAGGGATTTATGTAAACAAGTGCATGAGTAAGGAACGGTGCTACACGGCACACAAACAGAACCCCAAAAAGCTTAGGTCGGTATATATGCATTAGAATACCTGTTAGATCAACCCCTCAGCCATGATGGACATCACATCATGATGGACATCACATCATGATGGACATTACATTATGATGGACATCACATCATGATGGACATTACATCATGATGGACATCACATCATGATGGACATCACATCATGATGGACATTACATTATGATGGACATCACATCATGATGGACATTACATCATCATGGACATCACATCATGATGGACATCACATCATGATGGACATTACATTATGATGGACATCACATCATGATGGACATCACATTATGATGGACATCACATCATGATGGACATCACATCATGATGGACATTACATTATGATGGACATCACATCATGATGGACATCACATCATGATGGACATTACATTATGATGGACATTACATCATGATGGACATCACATCATGATGGACATTACATCATGATGGACATTACATCATGATGGACATCACATCATGATGGACATTACATTATGATGGACATTACATCATCATGGACATCACATCATGATGGACATTACATCATGATGGACATCACATCATGATGGACATTACATCATGATGGACATCACATCATGATGGACATCACATCATGATGGACATTACATCATGATGGACATTACATTATGATGGACATTACATCATCATGGACATTACATTATGATGGACATTACATCATGATGGACATTACATTATGATGGACATCACATCATGATGGACATTACATCATGATGGACATCACATCATGATGGACATTACATTATGATGGACATTACATCATCATGGACATCACATCATGATGGACATTACATCATGATGGACATCACATCATGATGGACATTACATCATGATGGACATCACATCATGATGGACATCACATCATGATGGACATTACATCATGATGGACATTACATATGATGGACATTACATTATGGACATACATATGATGGACATACATCATGATGGACATTACATATGATGGACATCACATCATGATGGACATTACATTATGATGGACATTACATCATCATGGACATCACATCATGATGGACATCACATCATGATGGACATTACATCATGATGGACATTACATCATGATGGACATCACATCATGATGGACATTACATCATCATGGACATTACATTATGATGGACATTACATCACGATGGACATCACATCATGATGTAAATGATCAGGGCGCAAGTAAACAAGCACATTTTACTGGTTATGTCACTGCTCATAGGGACTATTTATTTTGTAGAAAGTAGTTCCAGTGAAAGCCTGTTCAGAAGGAGGGTTTATTAGCAGCTGCTTTACCAAAAGTCCGACATGTTTTGTTTTGTTTTCCTTCCTGTCATAAATGTTTGTCCATCTCGCACGTCGCTCGTCTCTTCTGAATAAATCTCTCCTCTCCTGAATCTTAATCAGAACGTGCTCGTTTCTTCTGCCGTTCCCAAATGAAGCAGATTCCAGACTCGACCGGTCTCTGGTGGAAAACAAAAAGTTAGGAGGGCATTTCTCCAGTAATCAATCACGCAATGCCACGCATAACTTAATCCCGTCCTTTAGAACCGACACCACAGAGTGCTGCAGGAATGGATCCTAAAACCTCATGAGTTATTTCGTTGTTGTTGTTGTCGTCTCGAAGAAAATGGAATCTGGGCCAAAAGTTCTATATAAAACCACAAACAGAGCGCAGCCAAAAGAAACCGTGCTGTGTGTTCTGTGTGTCTGTCCGCTACGTCTCAGCACTATGGACAGCACCGCTCCCACCAAGCACCCCGTAATCAAGACACAGCCGTTTCCCCGTTTCACAGCACCAACCGCTGGGCTGCGGGGCTTTCAGTAATCATATGCTCACATGTTGAAACATCAAAAAGCATTAAATCACTTGCCGCCATATGGCGCCTCTACCTAAGAGCGATCCATGTGTTTGCATTGTGAGTTAAACGTTGCAGTGCTATTGGTTAAAAATCACTAAAAGGTGACAACCACTGCTTTAGATAGGCATAAGAAAAGGTCTTTTTTTCTTTTTTTTTGGGGTTGAACCAAAACTTTAATACATAACCTAGTTATCCCATCAACTGACTGGATTAGACTTTTCAACTGATGCTCGTCATGATGTGAGCGTGTAAATATATATATATATATATATATATGTATATATATATATGTATATATGAACAATATTCATAGTGTAAAACTAACTTTAGATTATGATTCTAAATTAACCCGGGAACAAACACACGCATACACACACACACACACACACACACACACACACACACACTGACGTCCAACACACACATGAACACACACACAGGTATGAGGGCAAAGAAGCTCCCTTTAGCAGCATCCAAAAAAAACACAATATTAAAGACACTTTATCATAATTATATTAATTAAATATATATATAAATATATATATATTTAATTAATATAATATATAATATAACATATATATGTATATATACACTCAATAAAAAATATTTATAGCGTAAAACAAACTTTTGATTATGTTTCTAAATTAACCCAGAAACACACGAACACACACAAACACTGAATTCCAACACACACATGAACACACACACACACACACACACACACACACACACACACACACACACACACACACACACTGACGTCCAACACACACATGAACACACACACAGGCGGTTGCATGAGAGCAAAGAAGCTCCCTTTAGCAGCATCCAAAAGAACCCAATATTAAAGACACTTCATCATAATTATTTTAATTATATATATATATATATATATACATATATATATGTATAGATAAATATACATACCTACATATATATATATTTATATTTATTAATATATATATAAATACACACATCATGATCCATTTCAGAAATATATATGTATATATATTTACACAATATTTGCTTTCTGATTTAATTTCATTCTTCAGTAAAACCACTCAAGAGAGAGAGAGATCACCGGTTCAGTCTTTTCTTCTGGGGCGAAGGACAGCTAACGAGAGAGCCTGAATAGGTCTAGACTATGAAGAGCCGCGCCATTCACGAAGGCAGCTCCTGACTACTTTTAGTGGGTCGGCCCGTCTGACGCGACGCGGGAGCCAAAAGAAGCGGAATGAAAGGAGACCCGCGCTACGCCTCCTCCGGAAGGGAGAAAGAAGCGGCGTAAACGCGGGATTTGTAAACAAAACGAGAGATGAAACACTGTTTGACTGTAGTTTCATTATCAGCCCTTGATGCGAGAGCATCCCGACGTTATGTTGGCGGGTTTAAAGGTTTGGAATAAAACTAAGAGTGAGGCGAGAACTGCGTTCTCCACAATTCCCCCGCTCGCTCTCCTCGAACAGAGATGTGCTGACAGTCGTGCAGCTTGAAATGTAAATAGGTCCGACATTAGTATTCAGCCGCCATCCCATATTCTGTTTTTGTATCTGTGCATGTGTGTGTGTATTTAGGCACGGGGGGTGGGTGGGGGGGGGAGCAGTAGGGAATTGGAGTATTTGATCAGACTCCCCTTGGCTTAGTGTGAATCTCAGTAGCAGGAGTTCATCTGCGGGACAGTCGGTAGCGCTGAGCGCATCAGCTTCATAGCAGATTTTGGCAGATTTTGGGCATCATGCAAATATGTGTGTGTGTGTGTGTGACAGTCTGTGTTTGTGTGTTTGTTTGTTTGTTTGTGTGAGTGTAATTGGGAGCTCCAGCATCTGTCTCCTTACATGTAGCGCTCCTCCATCCCACACAACTCAATACGCGAGATACCAGCGCGACATGCAAACACTAAGCCGCGAAACACCTACGCAATCCGAGTCAGTTTGAGATTGTGTGTGTGTGTGTGTGTGTGTGTGTGTGTGTGTGTGTGTGTGTGTGTGTGTGTGTGTGTGTGTGTCTTTCTGGGCTCTTTGTCTGTCACATTCACCGGTAAGTGAACCCATGTCCCTGAAAATCCAAATGACACAGTAAACTGTTCTTGTCACCCATAAATCCAGGCAATTATCCTGGCACACACACACACGCACACACGCACGCACACACGCACACACGCACGCACGCACGCACACACACGCATACGGGCAGATACTCTGTGTGCACCATCATTTCCAATGTATGTGTGCCAGTGTGTTAATCTGGCACCTTTTATGCCTGTTGGCAGGGACTGAGGAAGAATGAAGAGGAGGAGGAGGAGGAGGAGGAGGAGCGGTGTGGGAGTTTGTTCAAACTCAAGGCCTTACGTGATCCGTAGCGGCTCTATAAATCCTTTAGAACTATTCAAACTTATTCAAACCGCACCAGCAGAATTTCTTTTACCGCAGTGTCAACACTGGTTGCTAACTTGCCTCCAGATGTTGTTGATTTATTGCAGTTCCATTGAGCACTCAGTCGAAAGTGATGCAAAAGAGGACAGAACTTTAGTCCCTAATAAAGACTAGACTTCCTAATAACTGTTTTTCTTTTTTTTTAAAGCCAAGATAACCCTGATGACATGAATAGGATTATTTTCTCAGACTTGACAAAGCCCCACTAGAACCACAAAAAGACATCACACTATTTTCACAGAATGGTACTTCTTAATAATAGGGTATGGTGGGAGAAAAAGGTGGATGCATTGTAGAGCCACATTTCCGCTGCATGGTACGGAACGGCTCTCGACTCAACTTGACGCCCTCTGTTTTTGGTTTTCCGCATTGGCTGTTTATCAGAAGCGGACGTAGTTCTCATGATGACACCCGTTGGTTTGTGGACTTAGCCCCGCCCTAAAGCATCCCCTGCTTTATGGTCTGTTTGACTCTAAATGGATCGTAATTTACTAAATGAACATCATGCTGTAGTGAAGAAGACTTGAAACTAGAGATTGAGACATAAACTCATGTTTACAATGTTTACTGAGGGAATAAATCAAGAGAGAAGTAGAGTCATTTTCTATAGACTTCTATACAACCAGAGGAGTCGCCCCCTGGTGGTCAGGAGAGAGAATGCAGCTTTAAGGGACTTCACTTTTCAGAACCCGAGATTGCTGCATGGTTTTCCAAGGGGAATATATATTGACAGTACCTGGTACCTAGGACTTTTTGGTACCACCGCGGTCGAGGTTCCAAGCAAGCTGAGCCGATACTAGAGGGTGGAGTTGAAACACTGTCACTAACAGGACATTTTCAAATAGCCAAACTACCGTCAGTAGCAAGAGACAATTTTGGAAAACGAAACAGAGAAAAGTACCTGTAGCGAGTGGAGCCGAACCACGCAGTGGAAGTGAGGCATATGAGCTGTGCTGCGACTGGGACATTGTGATATCCAAATGATTTGCACAGTTAGGAAATAAAGGGCACCAAAGTCAAATGTTTCCGTCCGTGTTGATGGTAGATTTGTTACAACAAAGGTCAGTGCTGATCACTAACAGACACGCCCGGCGGTGGCCCTAAGGGTCAAAACACCACACCATTTCAGTGTTTTGACCCTCAGGGCCACCGTAACTCCACCCTCCACTTGCATTAATGTGTCCTGAATGATCAGACTGTAATCATGGAGCGGAGTGGTGTCAGGCGCAGATGGAAATACAAACAGGGGATCAGTTTAGTAATCGTGAAGAGCACAACTCGGCCTGTGAAAACAGAAGCACCATGTCCTCTGTGGCTCTGGAGGAGGTTATTCTTTTTATTGTTTGAGGATATGTTTTTTGATTCTTCACCAGAGTGGACATTGGTGACACAGACAGGAAACTTGGACAGGGAGAGATGCAGCAGAGGTACACGGCTGAAATCAAACCAGGGGTGTGGCGGTATGTGCCCTAACCGCTAGCCCACCAGGACGCCCCTGGAGGAGCTTTGTCAAGTCTGAGAAAATGACCCTGATGATGTCATCAGGTGGTGAAAGTCTGGTGACAGATGCTATCCAGTTGTATTATGGGATGGCAAGGCAGCTGCATTTATATGGCATAATTCAAAGACAAAAGCAATTAAAAATGCTTTACACTGGCAAAGAAAAGTACTAGAATTACATAAATTTAAAAACAATAAGCAATAAAAACTAGAATAAAATCAATTACATAAAAATGTGATTAAACAAATGTGATGAAATTAAATGAAATAAGATTATCCTTTATTCAATTCAATTCAATTCAATTCAATTCAATTTATTTTTGTATAGCCCAAAATCACAAATTACAAATTTGCCTCAGAGGGCTTTACAATCTGTACACAACGACATCCTCTGTCCCAGGACCTCTCATCGACTCAGGAAAAACTCCCCCAAAAAAACCCTTTCAACAGGGAGAAAAATGGAAGAAACCTTCAGGAGAGCAGCAGAGGAGGATCCTCTCCCAGGATGGACAGAGTACGAAAATAGATGTCATGTGTACAGAATGAACAGCATAACAGAGTTACAACACGTTCAATTCACATGACAGAAATGATTCATGTAATAGTAGCAGTAGGTGACGGGGAGGACCACAACAGGACGTAGGACCAGGGTCCAGATTTAACCACGATCCACAGAAACCTGCGAGGAGAGAAGGCACAAAGACTTCGGGGATGGAGCAGAGCTAGTAATGTGGATTAATGGTGCATGAATTCATACAGAAGGTAAAATAGAAAAGAATGTGCGTCAGCAGTTCCACGGAAGGAACCAGGAGGCAGGACCAGGGTCCAGATGCAACCATGATTCGTGGAAACCTGCGAGGTGAGAAAGCACAAAGACTTCGGGGGAAGAAGTAGAGTTAGTAATGTGCATTGATAGAACATGAATTCATACAGAAGGAGAGAGAGAAAAGGATAGAGGAGCTCAGTGTATCCTAAATTGTCCCCCAGAAGTCTAGGCCTATAGCAGCATATCAAGGGGCTGGAAAGAATGGACCAGGGCAAACCTGAGCCAGCCCTAACTGTAAACCTGAGCCAGCCCTAACTATAAGCGCTATCAAAGAGGAAAGTCTTAAGTCTACTCTTAAATGTGGTCACTGTGTCTGCCCCCCGGACTGAAAGTGGAAGCTGGTTCCATAGAAGAGGAGCTTGATAACTGAAGGCTCTGGCTCCCATCCTACTTTTTAAGACTCTAGGAACCACAAGCAGCCCCGCATTCAGTGAGCACAGCTCTCTAGTGGGGAAATATGGTACTATGAGATCCTTAAGATATGATGGTGCCTCACCAATTAAGGCTTTGTAGGTGAGGAGAAGGATTTTAAATTTGACTCTGGATTTTACAGGGAGCCAGTGAAGAGAAGCTAATACAGGAGTAATATGATCTCTTCTCTTAGTTTTTGTTAGTACACGAGCTGCAGCATTCTGGATCAACTGGAGAGATTTAAGAGACTTATTAGAGCAGCCTGATAATAAGGAGTTACAGTAATCTAGTCTAGAAGTAACAAATGCGTGAACTAATTTTTCTGCATCGCTTTGAGACAGGATGTGTCTAATTTTTGAAATGTTACGTAGGTGAAAAAAGGCAGTCCTTGAGATTTGTTTTACGTGAGAGTTAAAGGACAAGTCCTGATCAAAGACAACTCCGAGATTCTTTACGGTGGTGCTGGATGCCAGGGCAATGCCATCAAGAGAAACTATATCATTAGATAGTTGATTCCGGAGGTGTTCTGGGCCTAGTAAAATAACTACAGTTTTGTCTGAGTTTAACATCAGGAAGTTGCAGGTCATCCATGTTGTTATATCTTTGAGACATGCTTGAAGTTTAGCAAGCTGGTTGGTTTCGTCTGGCTTGATCGATATATATAATTGAGTATCATCAGCGTAAAAATGAAAGTCTATGGAGTGTCTTCTGATAATATTGCCCAAAGGAAGCATATATAAGGTGAATAAGATTGGTCCAAGCACAGAACCTTGTGGAACTCCGTTTATCAGTCTCACAGCAGCAAAGAGCATAGTGCAACAAGAGGCATCAGTAAAAAAAAAGAAAGTATAATACACAAGTATAACAGTAAAGGTGTAATAATAAACCGTAAAACTAACGAAAACTAAATAAGATATAATCGGACTGAATGGTTGAGTTCACATTACTGCCCGTATGAAGTATGAAATGTTGATATTGCATAAACAAATACAGACAGAACAGAAATGCAGTGAAGAGTGCAGCAAAGAGCTGTACGTTGCCACACATGCAAGAAAGGAAATAAAAGTTATATGGCCATAATAAAAGCATAAAATCTAGATCATACGTCGTGATAGGATCATCAATAGAAAAAATAATATGTAGCAGAGCTGCCTTTGTAGAGTTAGAGGGGACTGGACTCGACACGGCGTGGAAGTGGTAACAGATGATGCTTTTATCCATCTGGAGCGAGGAGTCAGCAGTCAGTGTGTAAAACAGAGCAGTCAATACAATAGGTTTTTAAAACAAAATGATGAATGCCTGCAACCACAGGAGTTCCTTGAGCATACGGTCATTAATGTGCACCACAAATATCCGGCTGATGGGTGGAGCAGTATGCGAGGTTAGCCCGGGACAGACAGGTACACACTCGCACACACACACGAACGAACACATCATCCCCTCCTGACTCATGCCTGGTGGAGATAAAAAAAAAAAGAAGAAAAAAAAAGGTCTTTCGAGTCCCTGTGATTTATAAGTATCTGGGATCCACTATCCACTGTCCATAACTGTAAGCAGGAAAAGAAAACAAGGACATCCGCGATAGAGCGAGCAAGCAGCAAAGCGTCTGCCCTGCGAGAAAGCAGGAAGCTTAGGATTCAGCATTTTTGGAGCTTGACCCATATTAAGAAACTAAAAGTCAGGACATTTCTAGCCACTGCTGCATTGACTATAAAAAGTTTCTTTTTTTTGTCTCTTGAAGGTCCCCAACTATACGAAATTTCTGCAAAACTTGCAAAAAAGAAACTTGGTGGATGAGGAACAGAGTAACAAGTAACGCAAGTTGTTGATTCAATATTACAAGAAGGAGTTACATGTAACATCTAGTGTTTCCTGAGGTAAAGAGAAATCCAATTTAAATATGTGTAACAGGGATGATTTGAATGAGCTAAACGTAATCTAGTTAAATTACACGGGAACGGTCCCGGTGCGAGATGCATGTTAAAAAGACGTAAAGAGAAGCAGGAGGATTTGAGTTCTCTTATGGGAACCTCTGTGTTCAGAAGTCGTTTCTGATTAATATCAGGATTACAGCTGGGTATTAGTGGGGATACGTGTGATTTGCAATTATGCAGCAATGCTGTATTTGAGTCACATGGGCAGCAGTTTGGTTTGGGGCAATGTCAGTGCTGTTATCAGATAATTCCCTCCCCGTAAAGTAAATGCACGGGTTGAATTTATATTCAGAATTTCTATCGTCCATCAGACCCTGGGTACTCTCTGTTTCGTTTTGTTGTAACCTTTTATAAGGGTTCCATTAGTTGCTTCATCCTCCATTACATTTCGAGTGTCACTTTCTAACACATTATGGACTACATGGAAAATGTATTTCTAACCAAATGAGAAAAAGATACAAGTCAGGACCCATATATCTTATTAAAAATTGGGAACAGACATATGTCCGTAATGCTCTTTTGAGGATAATATACAGTCTAGAGCAGTTCATCATTTGAATTTTTTATTACATTTTTACAAACAGGGATTTTCCTCCATGGGGTGTGGACAGTGATCACTGGCCAGTGAGCCTTAGCACACAAACCGTGGCAGTGAAAGGGTAAAGCTGGTGTTATTCTCATGGTCTCTATGTAGAAGTGAACGTAGCCACCGTGACGTCATGCATTGGTTTGAAGATTGAAGCCTCTAAATTGTCATTTTGGATGTCGCCATCTTGTTTTTTTGCAACCAGAAGTGACATGAGTGGGTGGAGCTAAGTACAACCGAACGCTGAATAACACACTCTGCTTTATGGTCTGTTTGACTCTAAATGGACCATAATTTACTAAATGAACATCATTCTGTATTGAAGACGACTTGAAACTAGAGATTGAGACATAAACTCATGTTTACAATGTTTCCTGAGGGAATAAATCAAGAGAGAAGTAGAGTCATTTTCTATAGACTTCTATACAATCTGACTTCTTTTTACAACCAAAGGAGTCTCCCCCTGCTGGATGTTAGAGAGAATGCAAGTTTTAAGACACTTCTCCATTGACTTCACGTTTTTAGAAGTGGAGGTTGCTGCCTAGTAATATATACATTTCTTAAAGTCAACACATCTCTTGAAAAGACCCAAAAGACCAATATGATCAGATTTGATCACACCAGCATTTAAAACGTCGACATTTTGTGGTGGCGTAGAACTTTTGAGCCAAGCTCAACTTCATTATTGATTAAGCTGTGCTTTGTTTTGTTTTTTATTACCAACATTGCTTTTAAAAAAAAAGATTTGTTTGTTGTGTTTTTTTTCCACCATTCTATCGCCTTTTAATCATTTATTTGTTTTAGTCATTGATTTACCATGATAAATACTCTTTTCCCTCTCCCAATATACCTGAACATTCCTCCGGTCACACTTTCTTGTGACTGATAGCTTTTGGGCCGTTAGCTTGCTGGCTACGTAGTTTACCCTTCAAGTAGCCCCGACATCGCCAACCCTTCAGCAACGCACAGAGACAATGTCTCTGTACCACTTCCTGCTGTGATCGACTGGACCATGACTGTCTCCCAAAACCCTCAGGTTTCCTCTGTCTGAGGCACTCGGCCCCAAGCTCATTAGTTCCCACCGAGGACGCAAATCTTTTGGAATATAGTTCAGTTGCCAAGTAATTTTCCGAAACACCTGGTCACTGTAGTTTTCAGCAAATGACACTCCAACAGGAGGGAAAATTGCATTTGTTAGGGACTATTTTCAGCCACGGATTAATACACATTTGGTGCTCTAATGAGCGTTTGGGGCATTCAGGACAGTGTACGTGGGACTGAGTCAAAATAAACTACACCGTGTGTGTGTGTGTGTGTGTGTGTGTGTGTGTGTGTGTGTGTGTGTGTGTGTGTGTATATTCATGGTGATGATGTGTTTTTAATAGTTTGTGGACAACAATGGAGCTCGATGGCACTGAGGCCTGCATACACACATAATGCTTGTTAGCCGACTCACTCATTGTTGGTTTGGGTCTTTTCATTTAGATTTTTGACAATAACTACTTTGCCAGCATTGAGTGCATATCAATCTGTGGCATGCGTGTGTGTGTGTGTGTGTGTGTGTGTGCGTGTGTGCGTGTGTGCGTGTGCGCGTGTGCGTGTGTGTGTGTGTGTGTGTGTGTCTGTCAAGATTACATTTGCCGACAACCTCTGAGCATCTTTCTTTCTTTGATTATTACTGGATGTGTTACAAGTCAGCATCTGTGTCAACCAGGGCAGATGGCAACGGAGACACTCGGCAATCCAGATCGAGGGTAAACAGAGGCGGTTAACCCAGTGTGTGTGTGTGTGCGTGTGTGTGTGTGTGTGTGTGTGCGTGTGTGTGTGTGCATTAGTGCGTGTGTGTGTGTGTGCGTGCGTGTGTGTGTGTGCGCGTGTGTGTGTGCAAAAAGAGAGCAGCGAGCGTGTGCGTACTCCAGCGCCTCTTGATGCTGCATATGTCTCCTCCCCCTCCCATGGTGAGAAGCTCATCATCAGAATAGCTCTCGCTCCCCCCCCTCCCTCTCCACACTTGTTGAGGAGCTGTCATCTCTTTCTCTCTCTCTCCCTCCCTCCCTCCCTCCCTTTCCCCTCGCTCTGTCATCTTTCCAGCGTGGCTGCAGGGGCGGATCAAAGCCGCGTGGAGGCGGAGGGAGATGGAAGGAGGGGGGACGGGGGGGTGTAGAGAGAGGGAAGAGCAGGATGAAGCGGGAGTATTTCTGTTTTTTTAGGGGTGAAAGAGAGGACAGGGTGGCTCTGTGACACACATACAACCCCCCCACACACCCCCCAGCTGAAATATGCTGCAATAAGGAGCGCTGAGGTTTGAGCTGCTGCTGCTGCTGCAACCCAGCTGAATGTACGCAGACATGAATGACAAAAACAAGCGCCTGTTTGATCATGAACACATACGAGGCTGAAAATCTATATCACAGACTATTTAACCAGTACGGAGGACTTACGGAGGAAAAAAACAACAACACAGTTTTCGTCACTTAGTCTGATCCTGTGAGAAAGGTCGAATCAACACGGCTGGCACTCTTCCAGAAGGCATTATCATTACAGATCTGCTCAACACACACACACACACACGCACGCACGCACGCACACACACACACACACACTCAGACACTCAGACAGACAGACTGGGAGGCCCGTAATGATGACTTTTTTAATGTTTCCTCAGTGCAGTTTTTCTTTCTGCCACAAGGTGACAGCGTCGGATGATCTGACCACATGCTGCTAAATCACAGGCCCTCACATATTTGACCCAGTAAATCACCTCATACGACACCAAGAATGGCGAATCACATACAACAGCATTTCAGGCTGTTTGACGTTAATGTCATGATCGGCTAAAGTAACAGGCAGAGGCATATTGGCATGGCTCTGTTGCAAAATGCATGAATGTCGCAGTGGGAAGAAAAACTAAATAGAATCCATGAATATCTTACAGTCACAAAAAGATGCACATTATAATCTCCTGTTTATATATATATATATCTTTTTAAAACCAGGAACTTCATATATGAAGACGTTTCAGGCGGTTTGGCAGTGGGGGAATTTAAAGTACATTCAACCAAGTGCTGTCCTTAAGTGAAATGTTCAGTTTCTTGAGTGTTTCCATTTTATGTTGCCTTATATTTCTGCTCAACTCCATTTAAAGTCTGCATTTCTGGTCTTCTTAGATGGATGTCGCCATCTTGGTTTTTGGCAACCAGAAGTGAGACGAGAGGGTGGAGGTTAAGTACAACTGAACACAGGATAGACATTGTTGAATTTGGGGCAGACCCAGGCCCCTGCGGTAGGGACTCGACCAACACGGTAAAGGTTTCCTTCAAAAGACAAGTTCAACCAAATTCTTTTGAAACATATTTTTTAATCACATGGGAAATTTAGCTTTTCAACGTGGCAAAAACAGACACAAGGGACCAGACTCATCCATCAATAAAACTGATTTAGAAAAGTAAAAATCATAGCGGTAGAGAAGGGCTATAATTCAGAAAGCGTCAAATACAATAATGATAAAAATAATAAGAAACAGGAAGTGAAAACAATACACTGGCAAAAAAACAGTTAAAAACAATAACTGTATAAAGGTTTTTTTTGGCAACTGCAAAGGGTGAAAATGTGTTCCATGAGTGCAAATTAAACAAATTCATTGCACGTTCTAAAAATAAATGCTTGAATCTCGTCCACCTTGCCCTGGGGAGTCCATATCTCGGCCCTGAGGGAAGCAGCTCTAACTCTTTGTTGCAGGTGTCAATGGCAATTATGTTTGCCTTTTGCTCGACGCCTCTATTCAAAATGTCGGAGAGCGAAGGCAGCTGCTCAAAGATGATCTCACTGGCTATCTTTTTCAACTTGGCTTTGACTTCTAAATTACTTCACCAAAGATTTGTAAAATGGAGTTATAGCTTAAGTTCAGTCTGAAGACCATACTCTTGCAAGCTCGTATTTATTTCTCATACATCTGCCATCACTTCTCACGCATGCTCACTCATTTACTTGCTGTCATTGTTCGGGGTGTCAATCAGACGCCAGCTGTCGAGATCAGCTGGTCTCCTCCATCCAATAAGCACAACGAAACAATTACATGGTGAGCCTATCATCTTGCTGCTGTCTCTTTTAAATATGACTCTCTATGTCTCTCGACCTTCAGTACGTTCATGTTGCTGTTACGCACCCCTCCACCTCCCCATCTCCATCCAGTCTTTACAGATCCATCAGCTTCATCAACTCATCATTCTATCAGCCTCATCAGCCTCCACCACCACCATCAATACCACCATCACCACCACCATCACCACCACCACCAGGTCTGGACTCCACGGGGGATCTATCTTGTTGCTCATCAGGGCAGACGGCCCTCAATTACAAATCTCCCTGTAGAGTCCAAGCACCAAAGACTCTGAGACTTCATCATCACATATCATCTGTTAACAATAAACAATTATCCTTTCTTTATTCAACTGGTCTCTCCTGATTGAAATATGGTCATCAGTTTTCTATTAATATCAAAAAACATTTTACCTGTCTGGTTAGGTATTTTTTTTCAGATTGTTTCTAATTTGTATCGAAGTCCTTGCCCATGATTGTTCCCATGGTAATGGCAACTTTTCACAGCGTCTACTATTTGTCCTCTGATGATGGTGTCCGTGGAAGGATGTGATGTTCTCCAGAAATCAATGACCATGTCATTTGCTTTGGTGACATTCATCTTCAAGTATAGCGGCACTTGAGAAAGTCATCTACTTCAGGGCCACACTGATGTCCCCGTCTCCGTGCCGACTCCCGCAGCGGAAATATCCCAACCTACTTTCACTGCAAATCATCTTCGTTCAAGTATTTCTCAAAATCAAGTTTTAATTTCTTATAATGCAGTATTCTTTCTCATTGCACAATCTAGACAATTATTAATAGTTCAACCAGGTTGAACTCTTCCTGCCACTGATTCTTTTCTTTTTTTTAAAAGAAAAGAATATACAAACATGTATAATAAAAAAACATAGCCCACATACAAACAAGAAGAAGCTGAAATACCAAAACGTTCTCACTCCCAACTCTTGCGACCCTCAAGCATTCGCTTTCTTTTCAAAATATATATATATTTTTTTTTACAGGAAACAACTTGGTTGGTTTTATGCAACAAAACTACTTGGTCAGGTTGAAGGAAAGATTGTGGTTTGGGCTATAAGATAAGTATGGTTCTTACGTAGCTAGGTAGGCTACATTACGTAAGCAATGTATTGAATGAAACTTAAAATAAGTAAAACTTGACTTTTGGTTTCACACGGGACATGAGCAGCTGTCTCCTGGGTGAAAGTCCTGTGTTTTCATTCTTGATTTTATAGACTAACAAATCAAATAATTCTACATCATATTTCGCAGAGATTATACCGACTGCATGAAAGCACACATGAGGGAACTGGAGCCGAGGACGGGAGTTTGGGTGAGTCCACTTTAGCAAACTTTATAAACCCAAATTTACCCAGAGACCAGTGTGTTCTTCGAAGGATGTTCTCAGTCCCCATTAGGGCTGACACACTTGTTCTGGTCATGCCCTAGATGAGTTATCTTTTATAAATCATTTCTGAGGTTTCCATTGCCAAATTTGGCACTCCAAATGTACATGACCTGGAAACAGACCAATGTAGGAGAATATCATCACAGTGGAGGCCATCAGCTCTTTAACTCCGGAGGTCTTTGATGCATATCAGACCTCCCATAAACCCAATGACTTTAACGGAGTCAGTCCCACCCCCCAATCCACTAACTTGCTGTCTCAATACAACTGATTGCTTTCAATTTAAAATGACTGAACTGGAATTTTGCCCGTTGTGGTTTGACAGGTGAGCCGCGCAGTCTCTCCTCAAAAGCGATCCAACGTCAGACTGTTTTTCAGAAAGAAAGGTAAAGATTGTGTTAGAGAGAGTATTTTCCCCCCAATATGCAATGACCTTATTTTAATATACCAGTTAAGAACCAAATTATTTGCTTTGAGGTTCAGAGCTGGATGAAAATTGATTCTGACAAAATACAACAACAACAACAACAACAAAAGTTTAAAGACACTGCAACCGTGAATGGAAAAGGCTGTGTTGCACTTGAAATAAACTGGTATTTAATAACTTTCATAAGTATATAATAAGTTTCACGGCAGACACGAACAGCAATCTCTAATCCCTAAATCCCGTGTTTTCCTCCTTTACTCACAGCGTACCTGGGGCCACATAGAGCAACATAGTTTTACGCGTAGGGCCCTGACCAAGCGGGCTCCCATTAGGACAGCCTCTCCTCAAAGCCATTCATTTGGTTGTATTTTGTTTGGCGCTGCATGAAGTGGGTGGGAATTTTCGATTTTTGATTGTAAGAACATTGTCGGACACAGCTCCTCCCCGCCCCCCCACACTCAAGACATCAGAAAGGTATGAGAGGAGGGGGTTAGTCAATACAACACGCACTTTGTTTGAAGCAAGTTATTTTTTACCTCCATTTTATTGGGGTCTTGAGCCTTGCAGGTCCAGGTCTATGTTGCTTTTTAATGCATCGATGGTCTGCAGAGCCTCCGGTCCTTTTCATCCCATTAAAAGCTGTACAGACTATATAGAGATGCCAGTGTACAATGTTTTACTGTATAGGTAGTGTGAACTCCCGAATATATTAGGTCAATTATCGGAAATGACTCAATATGTCAAATATCTCTTGTTATTAACATGTATTGTATCTCTTGCTATTAGCATTTTCAGGTTATATTATTAGTACATTAAGTGTATGCTTGAAACGAGTGACAATTGACACGGTCAAGGGTCGCAAGAGTTGGGAGTGAGAACGTTTTGGTATTTCAGCTTCTTCTTGTTTGTATGTGGACTATGTTTTTTTTCTTTTCCTTTCTTTAAAAAAAAGAAAAGAATCAGTGGCAGGAAGAGTTCAACCTGATTGAACTTGTACAAATAATTTTCTAGATTGTGCAATGAGAAACAATACTGCATTATAAGAAATTAAAACTTATCTGCAGCGACCTGTCAATCACAGTAGCCCCGCCCCAAAGCATCCCCTGCTTTATGGTCTGTTTTACTCTAAATGGACCATAATTTACTAAATGAACATCATGCTGTATTGAAGAAGACTTGAAACTAGAGATTGAGACATAAACTCATGTTTACAATGTTTACTGAGGGAATAAATCAAGAGAGAAGTAGAGTCATTTTCTATAGACTTCTATACAATCTGACTTCTTTTTAAAACCAAAGAAGTCGCCCCCTGCTGGTCAGAATAGAGAATGCTAGTTTAAGACACTTCGACATGCCGCCGGAGCTCATCTAAGCATGCACTGGGCGTGAGGCAGAGTGCGCCCAGCCACCACACAGCTACTACACATAGTTACATAGTAAGGACTAATTTATCTGAAAGCACTTTAAATGTGATGCTTGTTCAATTAAGTGAATCTGATAACACAAAACTGTGCAACTGAGCAAAACTGGCAGAATGGGAAATTGAATCCAGAGGTGGAGCCGGCGTGAGGTTAGGAACTCATCCACGGAGTGGAAAAGTTTTCCAAGACTTAGTTGGAGGAACAAAGAGGTCCATAGTTCAGTGTGGACTGCTGCTGTAGCATTAGCCTGCAGCTCTCTCCAGGCTTCCTGTGGCAACCTGTCTCACCGTTGGCACCGAGGTATAAAGCTGTCACACCGCCTGACAGCCACACACTCCTGAAAAGCAAACACGCTGCTGCTGGGTGAAGAAATATAGTGTGAAATGTGCAATGCAATAGTACAATGTGAGCATAACGGGTTTCCTTTTTTAAATATTTTGGCTTGTTATCTAATATTCAGCCTACACGGTTGTACACTGTCCCCCGGTGGGAGAAGCATCGTTAAAAAACACGATTACTTGATTGCCTTGAATACTGATTGCTATTGTGCATGCAGTGGATGCTGTATGCTGCGAGTTGTATTTTGATTGTGCGTGGTGGAGCGGGACTTCTGTCGTGCTGTGCAACTAATTATAAATGACCTCCTCTGCAGAACTCATCATTTCTGTGTGTGCGCATGTGTGTGTGTGTGTGTGTGTGTGTGTGTGTGTGTGTGTGTGTGTGTGTGTGTGTGTGTGTGTGTGTGTGTGTGTGTGTGTGTGTGTGTGTGCATTAATGTGGCGGTGGTTACCTCAGGAGCTCGACAGGTAGGTCAAGGTTAAAAAGGAAGAGGAGGACATTAGCGCGTCGTCGCCGTCTCTCTCCCGCTCTCCCCGTATAAAATCCATTAACATCTAGAATGATAACCACGACGATAACTTCAGTCTATAACCCATAATGGGGTCTGTTCCTGCTGCGGAGTAAAGGCTGCTGGGTGAAACTTCTCACCGGGCGCAATCCATCACCTTTTACATTCGGCCCGTTCTTATCCCTCAACTTAATGTTACACCAGGTGTACTCAAAAGCTCCTCATGAGCGCAGTCAGTCAGAGTGCGACCACAAGGACACGCGGCGTAATAAATGGGAAGCATTAAGGCTGGGCAATATCGGCAAAGTCAAATATAATGAGTATATTTCACCAAGTAACTCAATATATCGCTAATGTGGCAATATTTTTGAATGTGAAGATGCTTCAAGTGCAGGTTACGTTCTTTACTGTACTCAAAAGTGTTGCTGGAGTTTTAACCCTCAAACGTTTCGTCAGTCAAAGATGTGCTTTTGCAAGATCTTGTGCAACTTTTTGTTTTAGGGTCCCTATGATGGCTACAGTAGCTTGGAAAATAGTCATGTGGGGCGCTGAATATGACGAGTTTATATAGAGTTAGCTGGCTAGCGCACCCTGCAGTCCCTCCGCCAGGAGATGGGGTCACTCAGTGTCTTGATACTCGACTCGGGCTAGAGATTTGGGAGTTGTGAACAATGATTCATCATTACATTAATACGCCGTTTTTTTTGTACTCGATACAGTACTTTTGTACTGCGCTTTCTCACTCTTTTATCCAAAGCCTAGTGATACACACCCTCACACAGCGCTGCAGAGCCCCGCCTCCTCTCACTCACTCACAGTGCTGTCTTTCCACCCGCTCGTCTCGTTCGCTCCTGTTGAATATTATAATTTGCGGGTCGTCGTTGTCTTCAGTTTTTCCCCTTTCAATTACCGAGACAGACGAAGCCTGCCACAAGTTCATAATGAATCATAAAATATCTTTGGAGCATGTTTTGGAACATCCTCCAAGGTGGCTTGTGGACCCCGTCTCATTTACCATGCTTTCTGGGTGGCACTTTTTTTTGCAGGTGTCATCACCGTTCATATCTATACAGCCGTGCTTCAAATTAGATTGTTTATGATAGCCCATCGTTCTTCAGGGATCTAGTCTCTTCACCAGATTAACGTAGAGTTGATACATTTATTTTTTAATACAAATTTAAAATTTCATGCCCTCAGTGTTTTCTTTCTTTTTTTTCTGTGGTATCGGATATATTATATTCAATATCAATATTCTTCAAGTGATTGTATCAAAGTTAGACATTTTAGTATTGTGTCAACAATTATGCTCTTACTGTATGCCATGAGACAAAGGAGTGGTAATACAGCACATGCTTTGAATAGCTTAGATATAGCATGCAGTGCTCTAAGCAGACCGGATGGCAGCAGATAATAGAACGCTCATTACAACCAGAAGAGACTGGACTTGATTTCTATGAATCTCAGGTGTGTGCGCTCCATTGTTGTAGTTGTTTCCATGGTGCCCAACTGACTCGGAAGTACATTGGTCCTAATTTAGTTTTCCTTTTACCATTGTCCTATTTGTAAAAGTTAATTTTATTTTTTCAACCTTTTTTTTTTGGGCCTTCCATGTTCTATCCCGGAGTTTTGCATTATCCCACCATTCAGTTATTTATTTTAAGG
>JACSYO010001717.1:125000-190000 GCA_016806645.1 Ophiodon elongatus
CGAGAAGCTCATAAGCTTCATTGGAGGCATCAAGCATCAGCGAGCAGCAATAGGCACATCAATCAGAACGCTTGCCATCTCCGTTATCCCACTTAGTTACCACCTGCTTATTCTCAACCCTAATGCTCCTCTGCTTCCAGCTTTGGAACAGTTCCATTCAACAGAAAAAAAAGTCTGTGTGCTTGTGTGTGCTTGTGTGTGCTTGTGTGTGCTTGTGTGTGTGCGTGTGTGTGTGTGCGTGTGTGTGTGTGCGTGTGTGTGTGTGCGTGTGTGTGTGTGCGAGCAGGTGAGCGTGGGTGTGTGTGGATATTCTGGTGGAGCTAATACAGTCCAATAAAGGATCGCTCCATCCTTTATTTGCGAAGTTCTTATTTTTATCTCGTATCTATTAGCCGACAGACTCACACATGCTTCTCTGCACTGCAGAGTGAGTGTGTGTGCGTGCTGGTGCGTTTTGAGGGTGATGTATTGAGCCAATCACCGCGTGACGTCTCATACATCACTTTTATTGCAGCGGTTTGGCCCTAACCCTCATCCTTTTCCCGCGTTGCTCAATCTTTCCTTCCTTTTCCCTTTTTAGGCACAAGCGGCGGCGGGGGGGAAGATAAATAATAAAGTTTTCATGAGACTTTCACATTCTCCGAGACAAAGAGGGCTTGTCAGTGCGCTGGGAGATAGTGTTTATCCCCAGTGACAAGATTTACTGTGTCAAACTGTACAAGCTGTGGCTGACACTAGCCTCCTGACCTCTTGTGTCTGTCAGGTGGTGGCATGACTCTTTTTTTGGGGACCATTTTCAGCAAACGCCATGCAAATGGTGCCATTTATAGCCGAGGTGAAAGCCATAATTGATAGCGCTGCTATGCCTCTCTCCTATGAATAGTGAGCCTTTTACCTTTTCATCATATTGTTGAAAGTAAACATCTGGAAGTAACATCATAACATCATCAACATCAACATCATAACCAAGCATTACAATCCCTAATGTGTGTCATTCCCAACTCTAATGAGTTTCAATGGCCTGCTTTTGTTCTGGCCAGCCCACATTATGTGGCTCAGTCGACGCAGCCTTTATTATGCTAAATAAACAGCCACAAGACTTCTTTGTTATTGTTAATGGGATTGAACAAGTGCGCCATTTCATCGCTAATTGTCCTCACTGCAATCTCTGCGCGGATAATTGTTTTTATCCTAACAAGATCTGTCTTGGCTCGCGGTTCATCTGCTGTTTGGCCCGCAGTTCACTTTTGATTTGAATTCCTCTGAATCCCCGTTCGCTCCTGTAAAGAGGCCGGCATGAAACAAGTTGGCTTGGGATCATATTCTCTCAATGGTGAGTCCTCATTAGGGTTCATTTTGTGGTACAGGATCCTACCGAGCTCTAATTAAAACAAGGGCCCAGTGATCTCTTGGTTAAACAGGAGGCAATAAACCCCTCAATAATGATCTCCTCCAGGAGAATCGGGCAATTGCTCGCGTGTGTGCCGGCATGCGGGAGTGAGTGTGCACCTCTGTGTCTGTCCTCGGCTTAACTCGCAATTCTGCTGCAGCAAACTGCATAATATTTTGGGCTGCCGGTTATGGCTGCATGCTCAAGGACCTCTCGTGGTGGCGGTGACTCACACCTGATCCAAACACCTTTTATTGCCTATTGTGTACCGTCACAGTCTGACCGCTGACTCTTCACTCACAACTCCTAACCGACACCTGCCTGCACAGAGCTGGTGCAGACATCTGCGTAGATTAAAATGAAAGCGTACCTGTTGTGTGAGACTTGCGAGGGATAAACACGTGGTGAGCCAATTTTGGGTTATATTCATTTTGGACCGTCTTAAGTGACATTGTGTGTATGAATTGTTGACGCCTGATATAGTTTTGAGGGATATTCCAACATTGGCTTGAATCTACAGATGCAGCTTCAGAAAGCGTGACAGCTTTGGCTGTGAAGATCCCTCGGCCCAATCCCAAACTCCACACTCACAGACTTTTCTCTGGAGCGCACCTCAAAGTCCGTGAGGGTTTAGGGCTGTCCCACTTTCAAGTTGTCCAGTGTTTACATACATATCTATTGATCTCCAGTATATAAGAAATGCAACTGAGGAGTTTGTAAAGTTCATAAACCTCTCAAGTAATTGTGTGAACTTTCCCATGCGTGCGTCTAAAACAAAGCACTGACTCGTGTTTATAGTCTACGTTTTTATTCATAGATTTTCAGCTAAAAATAATTAATTTCTGCTGTTAGTTTGGCTGCAGAAACCCGGGTGAGGTGGATCGCTATAAATCCCTCGCAGCTGTCCTCTCTTCCCTCGTCCGATACATCCTTGAACACGGATAGACTTAGTCTAGGTTTACATGTCAAAGTGAAATTATGTTGAACAATAATTCATGTACCAAATTGTATCTTCTAACTGTAACTGAAAGCACTGTTATACAGCAGTCAAAAAAAATCGTCTTTAATACCTCCAGGAGAGGATTTGTCCTACAGGCTGGACATCGAATGGTGTACATTTCCTTCAATTCGTCTTGAAATTTGTTTGAATGTTTGTTAAGATCTCACAACACCTCAGAAAAAGTCACTGCTTTGAAAAATCATTTATAAACACACACACACACACACAATTGTTACAGTTGCCAGCTATTGATAATGTGCCTTCTGCCCAAATTGTTCAATGGACACAATGTCTTTACATTTTTGGCAGACATTTTGTGCAATGTTTCCTATTACCGTGTCTCCTTTCATGAGAACTCTCTCAGCAAATATTTCTTCAAGCAGCAACACTGAGCTTAAAAATAGTTTCACCAAAATATTACTTGTATATTGCTCTGGATTTATTTACGCAGGCGTGTAGTACACAATGCAAGTGGATGGAAATACTCTATTGTCACTCGCAATTATGCAGGTAAAAATTTGACTTACCATTGAAAAATAATTAGCTTCTCCAATCAGTTTTTAATTGCTCTATCTTGTATTAAATTCACAGGCATCTTTTTTCAAAACTGTTGTTTTTGTTATGAGTACTTTCTCACCGATAGCGAATATTACTCGGCGACAAAGCAAAGTAATTTAACGAGGTCAAGTTTTTGTTTTCGCTTTCGCACCGGGAATAAAGGAATCAACCGATCTTACCCATTCTGTCGGTTTGCAGAATGTGCAGATATTTGACGGGGACAAAGAGAAACACGACTGACGAAAGAGACACCATGCTCAACAACGGTAGTCAACCAAAAAACAAGTCAAGAGGAAAATAAGACAAAGCCCATCATGATCTTGGGTTCACGGTGAAAGCGCTGGGAGATGAGGTGCGAGCAGTGTGTGTTGCATGTCTGAAAGCTCAGCAACAACATTAAGAAGACACTTCTTTACATTACACTTGGGGTTCTTTCAGAGAAAACTTGGTGAATTCCATCAGCAGGAACAATGTAGTGCAAAAGCCGCATCAGTGAACAACAAAGCAGCAACCGGCATCATGCAAAGTCACATAGAGAATTGTCCAAGCACCTCAAAATGAAAGGCCGTTCCCTCTCCTGTCCAATGACGGTTAAAAGACGCATGTGCTGCATCTCAAAAGGCCTCAAAGAACAACTCACCGAAAAAACTGAGAGACAAACGTTTCGCCACTAATGAAGGAGGCTGCAGATTGCAACAAAGACTGCTGGAGTTTAACGTCCAGTTGTGTTGTTTCACAGAGAGGCTAGGTGGCTGTCGTGAGGTCAAGTGTTGTCTTTGAGCTTTCTTCCTCTGAAGGGGGGAATGGGAAGCTTGAGAATCATTGACCCATGAGGTGTCCTGTCTGAAATATTGATAACAACATTTGCCTCTAGTTTGAAATTGCAAATAACTCGATAAGTTTGGACACTATTAACTTGTTTTTGCTGGGTTTGTAAAAAAAGATCTTTGGTAATATCTGACTCTATTTTTGGTTCAGTTTTAGTAAAATTGTTAGCATGAAAAGCCCGCATAATCTCAGCCTAGGGCGGCTGAGTGTTTGGTGTCAAGCAGGAGGAAAGCCATGGATAAGCGGGGGGATCCCACTAACTGTGTACTGGATTCTGTTCTGCTACTGATGAGTTCATTTTGGAACATAAATCTGGTCTCTTGTTGTTTTTTGGTGGAACCGGTCATACAATGCATATTTCTCTGATGGGCTTTGTAAAGGGATGGGGCAATACAAGGGATTGCCATTATTTGGTGGTGGTTGTAGGGGGTATGAGTTAATGTTTTTCACCCATGGCATTTGTAGTTGGAGTTTTGTCTCAACTGCATGTTCTAGGTTTTCCTCGGTCGGTGTACACAATCGATAAACACAATTGAGGTGGAGGGGTGCGTAACAGCAGCATGAACGTACTGAAGGTAGAGAGAGTCATATTTAAAAGAGACAGCGGCGAGATGATAGGCTAACCATGTAATTGTTTTCGTTGTGCTAATCTCAGCTGATCTAAACAGCTGATTTAATGATTGACAGCCACAAGCAATTACGGAAAGGAAATTATGAGTGAGCATGCGTGAGAAGTGAATGGCAGATGTATGAGAAATAAACTACGGGCTTAGGCATGCAAGAGTATGGTCTTCCTGACTGAACGTATGCTAGAGCGTTGTGTCCGGCAACTTGGCCAGACACATCCGAGATGAAGCATGTTTTCAACAAAAAAATCCTGACGTGGCCCCTGGCAATGATTGCAAGAAAAGTGCATTACACAACCTGTAAATCAGAAGAAAAAAGGTATCAACAAAAGCCGACCAAGAAATACCTTATGGTTCTAAACACATCTCAGTTTGCAGTCTCACCTCCAATTTTTGGCTGCAAATGGTCACAAGGCTAGCTTATCTAAATTGCAATTTGCTCTCTCTAAGGTTTCATATCTGGGACATGTGATCACAGCAGAGGGCAAAACCCTCTCTCCCAAGAGAATACAGGCAATTCAAGCAGTGCCTAAACCACAAACTAAGAAACAAATGATGAGCTTTTTGGGGATGACGTCATATTGTAGGCAATGGATTCCAAACTACTCAGAAAGAGAGGCAGCCCTCTCTTCCATGACTCATGGTAAACATCTTTCTGCGCATGACAAGCTGACCTGGACTGACTCCTCAAATGAGGCTTTCATTGATCTGAAGAGTGCATTACTTTCAGCTCCGACACTTGGAGTGCCTAAACTAGACACACCGTTCACACAGTATGTAGACCAAAGGGACGGTTACATGACATCAGTTTTAACTCAGGAACATGGAGGGAAACAAAGACCTGTTGCATATTTTTCTACTAAACTAGACCCGGTAGCAGCAGGCCTTCCCATATGTCTGCGTGCAGTAGCTTCAGCAGAAAAGGCAGTAGTGGCATCATGTGACATTGTGGGTTATGGTGACCTCACACTAATGGTTCCTCATGGGGAACCGCATGACTGTGTTGTTTCTCTTGAGCAGGTCTGCACACCAAGGCCCGACCTCATAGACACACCCCTACTGAATGCTGATTTGGAGCTGTATGTGGACGGTTCGGCATCTCGCTCACCGGACACTGGAGAAGGGTTGGTGGGGTTTGCTGTAGTTTCATCGTATGACGCTCTGTGCAGCGCTAAGTATTTCAGGTTCCTGTTTTCAGTTCACCACACTTATGCTAGGGGTGCCCGCAGAGATATATCTCACTTATGATGTTGAAGTATTGCAGACATTGGCTACTCCAGCAGAGCGAAAGTGTTGGGCAGCATCTGGAGCAGTTTACAAACAGAATGTGTGGATGGGCCCGGACAATAAACCATATTTGCCACGTGCTTTCTTTCACTGTTATGCTAAATTAGCTCATGGAAGAAATCACGTGAGCAAAGGGGGAATATGTAGTGCTGTAAACTCAGCCTGGTACACAAGAGGGTTCACAGTTTTTGCCCAAGACTATTGTAGGAAATGTATAGTTTGCGCAACTAACAACGCATCAGGCGCCGTACATATGCCAAGAGCAGGTCATCCACCACCCGACAGACCATTTGACCATTTGATGATGGATTTCATTGAGTTAACACTATGTGAGAGCAAGAGATACTGCCTAGTGATAGTAGACATGTTTAGTAAATGGGTTGAAGTGTTTCCGTCAGCTAAACAAGATGCAAGGGCAGTAGCTAAAGCATTGCTTACAGAGATTATTCCAAGATGGGGAATACCAGCTGTCATAAGCAGCGACAATGGACCAGGGTTTGTTAACCAGGCATTAAACGAGGTATCCAATTATCTGGGTTTTGACATCTGCCACCACTGTTCCTATTACCCAGAGTGCAGGTGCAGTGGAGCGGGAGAATGGAACCATCAAGGCAAAACTAAGAAAATGCTGTGATGAGACTGGGTTATCATGGTTAAAAGCATTACCACTAGTGTTGTTTCACATGCGTACGCGAATCAGAAACAAACATGGCCTCAGTCCGTTTTTGAAATTCTGTTTGGACAACCTCCACAGACCGGGATAGGCCCTAATAGAACCTTTATCCCAACAACAGCATCATGTGATGATGACATGCTAAGATATTGTGCTAACCTGTCCACTGCTCTATCAGCACTTCATTCACAGGTCAAAAACGCCTTGCCAGCTGCAGCAACTGGGGTCCTCCATAGCTTAAAGCCTGGGGACTGGGTGCTCATCAAGGACCATAGGAGGAGCCACTGGAAGCAGAGGCACTACAAGGGGCCCCACTTGGTTTTGCTCACAACGGAGACAGCAGTAAAGGTGGAGGGCAAGGTGACCTGGATCCATGCTAGCCATCGCAAACGGATTCCGGAGCCCTATGACAACAACCATCCGAACATGCATCTACCACATAAGCTAGCAACAGCTAAACGCCGCCTGGAGCAGGTTTCACAAAAAACGGTGAGAGTTGCGTCCGCCTCCACCCAAGTGGCCGGCCGAGCATCATCACCACCCATCTGACACAGTGACGTAGCTGATCACCTCACTCATTTTGTGTGGCTGGGGAGGGAGAGGAGGGTAGTAACCCAAGTTTCTCAAACTGCAAAGCTGTCATATAGAAATAAGTGTGGCAGGAGGTGAAATCATATGTGCAGAGACATCATCACTCCAGTAACGGCGATGGACGGCAGACATCCAGGACCTTGGCACCCATTCCGAGGCCTGGGATGGTGTGGCCTAAGAGGTTCAATGTGTTTTCTGTTGTTTTGTGCAGCAATAATTGTGATTCCTATCATAATAGTGCATGAAAAACCGTGGCACTCCAAGAGTGAGCTGCTGAGTAACACCAATTGCAATGAAATAGACCCAGAACCAGCTACAACCAGACGAACAAAACAATTTGTCAAAACATCCGGTGACACAACAAATAACATGTGCAAAATTCACAGTCCGACAGCACACCAACTATTCGTGTGTGACATGCTTAAAGACACGACTACAGGCTGTGCTTGTACCCATAGAGCACACATCAGAAGAGTGTGCCAAAGATCCGATGCATAACATAGACTACGTATGCGCATTCCGCTGTTTAATCTATTTTTCCAACGCATTCTATGCGAAATTGTACAGAAATAAACCCTTCTGTGAACACATCTGGCACCATAAAGAGTTTGGCAGACTGACCTCAGATGCCATCCCTCCCACTGACTTTCAGGTACCAGAGAATCTCACATTCACTGACTGCTTTGATTCACAGGGCACTGGGCGCAACGTAGGCAAATTAAACCTCACATGTAAGTATACATGGAACACAACCGTGCCGGGAGAATTCATTATAGAAGAGGCGCGATTATCAGCTATGGATGAGCGAGAGACAATACTTGCCACCGCCACGATAAAACCTGGAATATGGAGGTATACTGTTCCATTTGCCGTCCGCCCACCCTCTTTGCCCCTACAGTCTCTTGAGATGCCCACGATAGATGCATGGTGGTATTGCGGCAGTACCCTCCACCAAACCCTCCCTCATGGATGGGGAGGGCTATGTGCCATGGGTAGACTAATCCAACCGACACTGATTGTTCCGACTTATCTTGAAAACAGGGTAAGAGAGAAGGGGGGGCTAAAACGGGGAAAAAAGGTAATTCACAGATGACCCTAGGGTATGGGTAGACACAATAGGGATCCCCAGGGGTGTGCCTGCTGAGTTCAAAGCCCGAGATAATATAGCTGCTGGATTTGAATCTATTTTCCCCATGGTAACGATCAACAAGAATGTAGCTTGGATAAATTACATTTATTTCAATCAACAGCGATTCGTGAACTACACTAGAGATGCTCTGAAGGCCCTGGGGGAGCAGCTCCATGCTACGACTCAGATGGCCTGGCAGAACAGGATGGCCCTTGACATGTTACTGGCCGAGAAAGGTGGGGTTTGTGTGATGTTCGGTGACTCTTGTTGCACTTTCATCCCAAACAACACGGCTCCGGATGGCTCATTCACCAAAGCCCTCTCTAAACTTCAAACCATGGCTGCAGAACTCAAAGAGAATGCTGGGGAAGGAATGTGGACGGGAGAGTGGTTTGAAAGATTGTTCAGCCGATGGGGTGCTATTCTTGCTAGAATTGGTGTTACGATAGTTGTTTGTTTAATCGTCATTGCCCTATTTGCGTGTTGTATCATGCCATGTGCTAGAGCGATGATTGAAAAATTCATAGCACAAAGCGTGTCACAATATGTGAATCTAGAACGACCAAAGGGGGAATTGTGGTGGAAATTTATAATATTACTTTATGAGTACAACTGAGGACAGAGACAGCTTGTCCTTCTCCTTAAACCACTCGGATTGTGTTAGACAGAGTCAAATAACTAGGTTATCTGTATTATGACTTCATGTCCAGGGTGCTGTAGTGTTTTCCTGTTCACCCCTCCCTACCCACAGAGCTGGTAGACGAGATTCCCAGACAGGCACCAAGGCCTCGGATTCTGCCTTGGAGCAGGGGAGAGAGGGGGGGTGGGGATATGAACGATTGTGTATAAGACGGTGTTAAACTTATCTTACGAAGTCAGACCTCCGAACCACCTGTGGGGAAAGAGCTCTGTCCATTCAATTGAATTATTTTGAGTGTCTGTTCAATAAATGCTGAAAGACATTTAAGTGTATCATATTGCATTTGTTTTCTCTAAAGGAGATTGAAAAGGTTTCATTTTCCATTACATTTACAACTTCAAAAAAACCTCTGGATACACCTCTTTGAAGTTGATGAGCTCTTCCAACATGTTCATCGGGTCAATGATGAGTCCTTTTACATAGCACAAATGCAACACAGGCCTCCTGCAGGTTTCTATTATAGCTGTGGGTGTTGTGGACAGTATGTTTTTAGTGTTATACTCTGAAGACAATGTTACGCATATTAATAAAAGCACATAACCTCTTGGACTCAATCAGTGACAGAATGTTTTAGCCGACACTCTTTCCATGCCTTTCTTAACCTCAGTTTTTGGAAGACTGTCTGATTTTCTCACATATCCCTCACATCCATGCGGCAAGTGTAGAATGTGAGGTCTTGGATTCATATGGATTTTTTTTTATGCGCCTGGGGATATTTTAAAAATGATAATCATAATTTTTTATTAACCTCAATAACAATCTCTATCAAAGTCACAGATTTGCATGCACTTGCGCAGCAAAACTACGTGATTAGGTTTCGGAAAGTATTGTGGTTTGGGTTAAAATTAATACTTTCATTACATAACTGGCGTTGGTAAAGACCGGAAGTTATGTAACAAATTTAAGGTAAAATAACAGTATAGAATCATATTAACAATAGTTCTTTTTGATAATTAGAAAGATTGTAAACATCAGTAACTTGACAAATTATTAATGTACAATAATGTATATGTTTCAGGCCTACCTGATATGTCAAAGGCTACTTTCCAGTTTGCATCAACAATAATCATTGGTAGACAGTCGCCACACTGACAGCAGCCGAACTTGAATTGAAAATCTGTCAGAGAAAGAAAGTGATGGAAAGCCCTCCAGCTGTCAGATGATGGAAGCTGTTGTCATTGAAGAAAGTTGAGGTTGACAACATCCACCCTGCAGCTGTTCGGTTCTGGAAAGTCATTAAAAACAGCGTTATGATATATAATATCCACTTGCTCTTGTTACACATAATACTTCTGAAACATTACTTTTCTGTTACCAATTAACACAATAACTAATCCAAATAATGATTAATAATGATTCAATTTAATGATTTCATAACACATTTACAGTATACAGTATGCAATTTGAGTCGCTGGAAATGAAGACCTACGCTACTGCTAGTAGTTCAGCAATATATAGTTTCAGGTTTTTATGATAAATAACTGCTGCCAATGCAGAAAGAAGAAGTTGACATAATGGCAGATTCAGGAACACGTGGTCGTAGAAATTACGTAATCCGAACTTGTATTCCTGGAAACATAACAGACGGGACAATGCTTGATTATGTATCTACGTACCTGTAGATAATTTAGGGTAAAATGAAGACAAGGTAGCTGTAAATAGAACACATTGAAAGACTGAATATGTAGATCACTGTAGATGTGTTGCCATTCAATTATCAATTATCAAGCCAATTTATAGCAAACTTTTAAAATTTCATAAAAACGAAATGCAAATACGGGAGATTTCTTTTCATTAGCTTGGAGTAAAGTAAAGTTTCATGTCATATCCTATTGGCCTTATTTCATATTTGGAACAAGCCAATAGCATAAACAGCTGATCAGTCATGAATGTTTGCTAGAATTTAGTTTGGCAAAGCTGTTTCCATTTCCCATTTAGCGCATCAACTTTTCCGACAAAGTAAAAAAATAAACAACTAAAGCCAGCATTAAAAAATGTTAAACAATTGAGAAAGTTGATCCAATTTTGTCATTTCCATACTGCTTTTCTCATGAGATACTTCAAAATGTGCATACAAATATGTGAAAGGAAACATTGCTAGCGTGTGTAAAATAATCAACGACTGGGTGTCAGACCGACAGTGCATCCTTCTCCCTACTTCTCAGCTCCACTAAGAGGCCATGTGGTTGTGGAATTGTCTTCTGTGAATATAAAATATTCAGTCATTTCAACAGACTTTTCCATCATTGGCAGCATATGAAGACAGTTCAGCCTCAGACATATGTATTTCTGTTACCAAGTCATCAATGTCATTTGTCAGAACATCAGTTTGGCAAGAGAAGATGTGGTGACTCTTGGAAAATCCACCACGTTGACAGCCTACGGTGGAACATCGATGGCATCGCCAAGTCCCATTGGCAGTTCCACCTTCCAGACATTAAATCAAAGCTGACTCTTGTGTGACCAAATTTTCAACAGATGTTTTTTTTTTGTTGTAGTAGCCCATATCTCCATAAGAGATGAGGTAATCAGTGTCTACTCCATTTTCTGCTGTGTCCTCTCAACATGTACACACTCTTTGCCGGGGTTTCCCGATGTTACTCCAATCTTTGTAAGTTGCTGGCAGTTGTCTACTTCGTAGTCAATGACAAGTGTAGCTGTTGATTTTATAACATGGATGGGGAATAGAGGCTCATTTTTTAATCTAGGGGTGACAGTGTATTCCATTTGGCAGTCGATACAGATCATAAGGCTGCTGTTCACATTGGTCATTTCTCAAAGGGGCCTTCTTAAGTTAATAGGTGCATTAAAAGTTGAACCACACAGTGTGTACATAGAAAAGTGTCTACAGAAGTCTTCTCAGTGTGAAGTCTCCTTTTCTTTCCTTGTGTTTTTGCCCTTTAAATGGCCGGTGTGTTTTTCGTCTGTGAAAAATAAAAGGGCTACATAAGCAAGTGTTAATTGTTCAGAGACACATTCAAGTATCCAATGTGGGAAGAGCAAATATACCAAGTACATCTCACATCTCACAGAATACAAATATGTATCTCTTTAGTTGTGTTGTCTATGCAGTAACTTAACCAGATACTTATATATATATATATATATATATATATATACTGTATATATCCACTTCTTTTACCTATTATTTAAAAAATCCTGATCAAATAATATAATCATAGAAATATAATAGGATTAGAACGGGCATTCCCATTAAAATCAACGTAGCAGGATGCAACGGACATTTTTATGTGTATGGTTGCCATTGCAACTTCTGTATGAACTAAGACGACTTATGTCAGGTTGCAGACTCACTGCGTTGAGGTTTTGCAGTAATAACGACTAAAACAAGCAGTAGAGGAGTATTGTGACACAGTGTATAGAGCCAGATTAAATAACTAAAATGTAACAACTCTTGTCAAAGCATAGAAGAGCACATTGCATAGAAAATATAATTAATGTGTTGCCCTTATACGTATAGAAATAGGGATTTGAGCCCCACAACACTCTTCAAATTGAAGCCATCCATCCCTGTACTCTCATAGTGATTGTTAAATTTGATACTGTGAATAATAGGTTAACATGCAAATAAAAAACTACATTCATATCAATGCAACAGCTTACCTTCCTTTTTTCTGCTGCAATCTCTGTAAATACAGAAGGGAAAAACTGTCACATGTAGGACATCACAGAGAGTAGATAAACAAATACTATAATAATTGGCATACTGACTGGCATCGTGTATTTTTTGCAAGTGGTACTTAAAATTGTATTCCCTTGCATATGGCCCTCGTCAAGGGCAGTGGTAATGGCTTCTTTTAAAATCTGCTGGTTTATCCTTGCAGAAGCATGCCACCACACACTTTTCTGTGGAATTAATGAACAAATCAGTCCCTATGCCTTCGTTTCATGTTTATGTACTTATTAACCACAATATAGTCAATGTGTCATGATACCTGTGGTTTGATCCATATGAATAGCCTCTATGATGTGCTTTTTTTAGTGGTGGGCTTTCTTTGGGGTTAGTTGTTTGGTCTGTAAAAGCCTGTTGAGAACCTGCAACAGGCACACCTTTTAACAATTTCAAAGAACTAGGACTAATAAGCTTTAACAACGGCAACACATGCACAAACTGCAGTTTGGGTCTTTTTACTGACTGGCCCATGGTGGGCTGCTGCTTGATAATGTGTCAAAAATATGTTTATTTAGTTTTTACTGACAAATGTAAAAGGCCATTTCAGATGCATGAGTTTTATTATAATACGAGTGGATGAAATCAAGCATTCTGATTGGTTGAGAGTGAGTCACGGGGTGTACTGTATTGAGCCATAATGTACTGTACACCTGTTTACATTTGCCTGAGCGTTCCATATCAGTGCGCACTCAAAATAACAGGTAGATTTTGCGCGACCGTTAGTTGTCATTTCAAGCTTGACAGTTACCAAACATGTTTCGTGTAAACTTTGATATTTTGGGGGGAATGACTTTTGATGAGTAGTTAGTCGAAGAGGATAATTCAGGTGGACGTCATGCTACCATAGATAAGAAAGAAATTGAGGCCTATGAAATGTTGCACAACGAAAAAAACAGTCAGCCAAACGAAGTGGGCAATTAACTGCTTCACCAAATGGTCCGAAGAGATGGGGAAAACAGCAGACCTGAAGACCATAACCAGAGAAGATATGAATGAAATACTGCGGGATTTCTATGGCACTGTGCGCAATGGAAAGGGTGACCACTACGGGATCAGCAGTTACGTCTGCTTGCGTTCGGGACTGAACAGATAAATCATTGATCCGCCATTGAGTCGGTGCTGGTGTTTGATGAAGGACAGCACGTTCACGTCCGCAAACAATGTTTTTATTGGCGTAGACAACAGGGACACGACAAAACAGAACATCATGGATCCATACCAGCCTGCGATCTAGCCACGATAAAAGCCTCACTGGATCCGACCACACCAGAGGGTCTAGTTAGAAAAGTCTGGTTCGATATCCAACTGCACTTTGGACGACGAGGGAAGGAGGGTAACCGCCAGCTAACCACAGGGTCGTTCGCTGTTTTCGCTGATGAGAATGGACAGAAGTATGCCAGCAAGACATTCAATGAGGAGACAAAGAATCATAAAGATCCACAGGAGCCCAAGAAGGACAGTCGGCGTGGCTACATGTATTCTCTTCCAGGAAACCCCTGCTGTCCTGTCGCCTCCTTGGAAAAGTATCTGTCACTCCTACCCCCCAACGCACCTGCATTTTACCTGCACCCAAAGAAGAGTGCTGCCGCTTCGGATGACATTTGGTAGGTCTTGGCTTTAGTAGGCTAATCTTTACGCGCTTTAGCCAGCCAACCCTAACACGCATTAATAATAATGATAATTTTTTTTTTCTGTCGCAGGTACAGAATGGAGCCAATGGACGTAAATTATCTCACAACAATGTTGCCCAGAATATGCAAGGCGGCGGGCACAAAAATCTACACCTTCACTGCCTGCGCAGCACCTTGGTGCAAACTCTCTCTAATGCTGGGTTGGAAGCAAGAGAAATCATGTCAGTGAGTGGACATAAATCCGAAAGCTCCCTTCACAGCTACTGGGCACCAAATCTCAATGAAAGACAGCGTTGGAGTAATATTCTTGATGGAGAAGGCACTTCCAACACCGAGCCACCAGCAAAGAGAGCAAGAGCGGTCGGAAGCGATATCATCAGAGACGAAGGGGACATGAGAAACGTTTTCCACGAATGCACAATTAATGGAGATATCCAAATCAACATAAACAAACGTTAACAACAGCCTAATGTTAGTCTATCGAGTCTCAAGTCACTCGTAACTTTAGTTTTCTTTTAGCATTCATGATTGATTTAGAATGTTTAGGCCTAATGTTTAAATTAAATATTATTTTATTGAAAGTGTCCCATTGTCATTTTTGTTATTTTAATGGCAACTTTTATAAAATGAGCAATGTGAATGAATGAGATGGTGCGAGATCTAGCTAGGCTAACAAACGTGATGTTCCCAATGCTGTTTGTCTGTTGCATAGCAACAGCCACACATACAGGGACTATTTTCTCTAGGCTACTGAAATGCGATACACAACGTTTGGTGGCTACAACTATTTTGTGCTGAAAGGCAGCTACTACTTATATTTTAAAATCATGTAAAACAAAACAATCACTGTCCCAAAAGTAAAAATTACCATCCATGTATCAACATGAGCTTATCCCAACTAATCATATTGGGCAGAAGCCTTTTGCGTAGTATCGTGACGTATCTTGACGTGGTTAAGGTTGGTTTGGCGTGGACAACCAAAACTACTTAATTATATAAACATTATGGTTTGGGTTCAAATAAGCAGGCCTGTTACGTAACTTAAGCTACGGATGTACAGTCATGTGACTCAGATATAGCGTCACATGGCCTAACGTCATCAGTAAAAAAATAAATAAACTTTTGGTTTCACACAGGACACAAACAGCGGTTCCCTCGGTGAAAGTCCTGTGTTTGACCTACCCGTGGGTTCCAAGCTTATAAAATAATATTAACAATACTTGAATTTGAAAGGAGAGCAGGTACAGAACTGTGAGCCGGAGGATTGAGCAGATCTAGGCAGGGAAGTGAGCAGCGAAGCCAGGCAGAGTGGGTCCGAAATCCCAGGGGGGAATCCATGGTCCAGAGGGTGATCCTGGAGAAAACAAGAGTGGAACGGAGGCAGGAGTCGTTTAAAGATCGCTGAAGGCACAAGAGACAGGAAATGTACAGGCTGTAACGAGACTGACTATGATCTGACAGTATGGTGGAGTTGAAGCTCAGTCTTTAAAGCAGAGTTGAGTGAAGATCATTAGCAGTTGGCCATGACACCTGCATACCTGATCCCACTCCTGTAATCAAGCACACCCAGACAAAGACAAACAGAGAGGCTCCTGGCAAGGATGAAGCAGAGGGTAATGCCGCTGGATCAGGACTGGTATGTCAGTGGATAAAGGTTTTTGCCACTAGATCAGGACTAGTATGTCTGTAGAATAAAGCTTATGCATCTGGATCAGGAGTAGTATGTCTGTGGATAAAGCTTATACATCTGGATCAGGAGTAGTATGTCAGTAGAATAAAGCTTATACATCTGGAGCAGGAGTGGTATGTTCGTAGAATAAAGCGTATACATCTGGATCAGGAATAGTATGTTAGTAGAATAAAGTTTATACATCTGGATCAGGAATAGTATGTTACTAGTATAAAACTTGTGTAACACACATTTTCTGATGGATGGAGCAGGAGGAAAAGAGAGAGGGTGGTCTTTTCTGACACGTTAGGAGTCTCTAGACACACAATTATATGTGAAAAGAGCTGTGAAAAGTTGCAAATTGCATAATATTTCCCCTTTGAATCTTGCTTGAGATTATTTCAATTCATCACCGTCATGTAATGATATCAGTGTTAGTGTTATTTTTTTTGCTATGATTTTCCTCATGACTGCTGTGTTTTGGCAACTCTAAGTAAATCTGGAATCTCTAGGTTCCACTAGTGGATGCTATCTGAAATTTATATTTAAAAAAACAATAAATAATGTTATGGTCAAATAGATTTCAACAAGCCTAACCAGCATGACTGGTGTTTTGTAATCATGAAAAACATCCTTGTAGGTCTGTTTGTCATGACAACAGCAAGTTTTACTTCAAAACCTGCTAGTATCATATCTGCAACAGGAAACAAGGCTTGCCATATCCATTAAAAATTAGTTCAGCAGCACATTAGGTGAACATGAATCTTGTCCAACCAGCATCCAGCCACACAGACTCTGACACACTTACCTGGCATGCCTAGTCATCTCTTCACAGTTGGTTTCACTTCATTTTAGTGCTACGCCAGCATGAACCCGTGCACATGCACATGAAACGCACCGTTGAATGAGCCAAACTGGCAAGCCTCATTGGAGATAGACAGCAATTCGGATGTTAAACAGGCACTGAAAACACTCACCCATGACTGAGTCCTCGTTGTAGGAAATGTAAAGCATAATTTCTAACCAACATTACAGTTTGTGATTTGGTCAGGAGGCTGGAGCTGATTAGAGGGAATCTGCCAGCTAATGGCTGAAATAGATGGGGCACGTGGCGGGGCGCAGGTTTTACCTGCTACACAGACCCTGATTTCGTTGCTTGTGGTTGCATGACAGCTTCACTGTGCGCATATTGAGTTTTGCCAACTATAATGCAGCTGGTTGCAGGGTTTGAATTATACTGCATTCCCATTGAATCCGGCAGGCGGACAACACCTGGTACGGCACAGGAAAAACATTCAAAGGGAATGGACGGCAAAACAAAATACACATGACGATATGTTGATGGAGTAAATTATAATAAATTAATTATTTTGTCTCTTCTGTTTTATTTACGATTCCACGGGAATGCTGCGTTTTAACACATTGATTAAATTAAACTATTTTAATGTGAAATGTATAAACACCCTTCAGATGCTCTGCTGCATTGAATTGCTTCTGGTTCAATCAGATATTTCTTTAATCATTTTTAAACAGATTGTACTTGTTTATTATGTTGCTCTGTGAAGTTCTTACTTGTTAGAGGGTCGCTTCCGACATGCTGCAGCAAATTGCCAAGAGGCATCAGTGCCCCATGTATTTGGGCCGTAATCCAAAATGTGGATCCAGGCAGGGTACTGTTTTTTAGTCTCATTAGAAAATCAGTTTTTATTCCATCTGTCCTTAATTTGACACCGTGAAGAATGACAGGGGAAATGGCAGGGAAAATAGCGTGCACAAAAGTATTTAATAGCGAGCGTGCTTATTTCTTTTTAATTATGTACAGATAATTTTCATAGTTCAGTTTTAAAAGTGACAGACGTTTGCCAGGGACTCTGAAAGAGAAAGTGTGGTTTCCGTGGAGTTTTCCCTTCGAGAGAACAGAGATGGGAGAAGAGAGAAATGGGTCGAGAGAGTAGAGGGAAGTAGGGTTAGGAAAGGTTAAGAGGGTGGGGAAATAAAGAGGAACAACAATAAGAGGAAGGAACTGTGAGGAAAATAAAATAAAGAAAAGGAAAACAGACAAAGGAGACGTGAGCTGTTGCTTAGCCCACTAAGGCTCTGGGATGTCCCATGGGTTTACTTCTTTTTTTATTTGGATTTGATCCGTGACAGCAGGACGGATCGGTGCAAAAGCAGCCATTGCACTGTTGGGTGCCTGCTATGGATGCAAGCACTCACCTTCACAAGCCTAACAAATAAAAATCAATCGCCACACAAACATTACATAGAGCTCACTTGTTTGAAAGTCTTTGAGCTCAGAGGAACACCAACACTTTAAACACAATGGTAGGGAAGATTTTAAAGCAAGAGGTGCTTTTATTTCAGAGGAAGGCTTGGACTATGTTTGGGGTGTTAGCCACATGAATACTAATACAATACTATACTACTGTCACTAGTTACTCTGCTACCACTGTGTGAAAAACACGACCTCCTCATTCATTCTGACGAGACCACTGCTTTGGCCCCTGCCAAGAAGGTGAAAAGTTGAACCGATCTGAATTTTGCCGCAACACAATGCGACATCATTCAGATAGGTGCTGCGTTGGCCAATCAAATACATGCAAGTTCACATTCCTGCTACATTACATTACAACGCATTGATGTGGCGACTGTGTCTCAGTAGTAGAGCGGGTCCTCCTTCAATCAGAGGATCGCCGTTTTGATCCCCGGCTCGGCTAGTCCAGCTCGATGTGTCCTTGGGCAAGACACTTAACCCCAAATTGCTCCCAGAGGCTGTGCCTGCGGTGTATGAATGGATATGAATGGTTAGATAGTCCTGATGGGCACCTTGCAGGGTGGCCCCTGCCTTCAGTGTACGAATGGGTGAATGACGTAGTGTAAAAGCGCTTTAAAGTGGACAGAAGACTGGAAAAGCGCTATGCAAGTTCAAGTTCATTTACTATCCATTTACCTTAATGTATGTCTATTGTTAGTCTTGCGCTTGTTGCGATGGACGACTGATGAATGATCTGATAAGTCTTCAAACTCAAAGTTGCGTTTCTCAAACTTGCCTTCCCATTTCACCAAATTTGCAACATACAAGCAGTGATTTGCAACATAAGGTAATTTACCTTTGCACCATAATTGCCAACTGAGCTTGCACCTGCTTCAGTATTTGGTAAATGTCAATGACATCCATGTTTAAAAGATGGGGTCTTCTGTTATTATTAAGTCTTCCAGTAGAAAATACATAAAAATTGTGAATAGTCTCCAAGCGTGGGATTCTTTTTTTTTTTTAACTTTTTGGCCATATTGCCCAGCCATACTACTAACACTTTTAGTGTAGTGGTAGAGGTAGAAGTTATAACATGTAGCCTGGGTTCCCAATCCTCTTTTAAATGGACGCTGTGAGGCAAATTGGTAGCTGGAGAAATTCAGGCTTGGATAAACTCTCCTGCCTGAAACAAACAATGAGCAACTGTGTCGTAAAAAATTGATGGATGTTCTAAAATACATGACAGGAGAGAGGTCAACTACGAAGTCTTAAGAGACATCCACTGACTGAGTTTGAAATTCTGTTGACTACACTGCTAATGGCTAGAGGAAGTTAGGGGTTGAGATTTGTAGTATTTTTGGATCACTAGAACAACTGAAGAGTTGCTGATTATAACCCCTGAAGCTTTCAACATGTCAGTGGATGTATTGTTTAAATACATCAAACACATCAGGCCCCCCCCCCTCTACTTTGCAAAGCTCCATTCTTAATCATACAACCATGCCATGTCGTGGATCATTTTCACCACCAGTTCTGTAAGGCTGAAACCAATTGGATGAAATCGTATTTGAAAGCTGTTTTCTAAAGTGTGAAGTTTGACTAGACTGAAATACTAAAATTTTTGTCCACATGTTTCTGTTGACTAAAACTATTCTAAAATGCCCGTGGATTTCTTTGAGTAAGACAGAACCAAAATGAGTTTTATAAAATTAAATAAAGACTAAAGATGACCTCAAATAACATGGACTTTTGATCTCAGGATTAAGACTAAAACTAGCTCTGAAAATAGCTGACCAAATGAACACTTGGTGCAACTGCTCTTTTAACTTTTACATGCTGCAATAAAAAAAAAGACAGTTACTGAAGAGCTTTAGAATGAGAGATATAAAGTGTTGAAAAACTAAATCCAGCAGAATGTTCAGGGCTGCAGAAGACTTGGGAGTGTTGGAGCTTGTTAGCCCAAAGACAGTGGACACCTGCCAAGTAGAGCTGGAATATAGGACAAGTCCTTGGCCCAAACGCTGTTGGGAGGTATGTGTGAAAATGAATTGAATCTGTTGAGTTCACACCAGGCTTACTTGGAAGGAGGTTTGTGGGAAAAGTGTTGGACAAAAACGTAATGTCACAGAGTCGCCCATACGCCGATCCAGAATTTAATCAGTGTGAGAAAAAAGGGGTCCAGAGTCCTAAGTGTATCACAGACGCTGCTGATACATAATTGCAATGAAAAATCCACCAACATATTCAAATCCAGACACAAACTTGCCATCATGTGATTTGAATTCAAGCCAGCTGAAAGTGTAAAAGTGAACCTCCACATCACGACAAGACAGACGACAATGACATGGAGGACCAACACTGTTCCTGTAAAGCTGGGTAGGTCTTTATTCACTGTTACAATCATTAAAAAGCAAAAACAGCATGTGTTCACATTCAGTATACCTTGAGTAGCTAGCGTAGCATAGAAGTGCTAACGCTAGTTAATGACATGCTAATGTCCTCTGCTAATGTTAGCTCCACAGGTTGTTTTTTTTAACGTAGAAACGTAACATTTTAGAAACATATAAAACAATGTTTAACCATTACTAGCTCTGATGGCATGAGGGTTAATTCAGCAGAGCCGCATATAGTCGAACCCATGGTCGGAGTTGGCTGATGCGACGCTATGATAGGCCAGTCTGCGTTTGAGAGGCGGGACTTAGTAAAGGGTCAATTGCTGCTTCCGGCGGGAGGCTCTCCTGATGCCAGCCGGCTGAAATCCATCAAAGCCATAGGGAGTTGACATGCCAATTTTTTAAACAATATTTTTGGGGCATTTTTTGCCCTTTATCTGACGGTAACAGTGTAAAGAGACAGGAGTGGACACATGTGGGGAAAGAGAGAATGCAGGGGAATGCAGAAAACGGTGCCACAATCATCCTATACCTTTAGTTTTTCTATTTTTTAATTGTTGGGCTTTTATTGCCTTTATTAGGTGTACAGCTAAAGATAAGCTCTACCAGATGAGCCCCCGTATATGTCCAATTGTGTGAAAATACAGTGCCATGTTATGAAGCACAACACTTAGTGCAACAATCAACTAATCACATAAAGTCCAAATGTGAAACAGCACGAGACAAAGGGACAGTGGCAGCTCTATAACTATGCTATCCTGGAGAAAAAAACTGCATGTGCTGGTTTTTAAGCACTTAAAGCAATTAGTGCAGAGGACAGAGCCAGCTGAGCCATTGATTACTGTTATTTATAAACCTGACGGCACCCTGATGAGGAGACAAAATCTACCCTCTCCATCTTTTCGCTGGTCTTCAGCCTCCCCTTTCTCTTTCCATCCCCCGACTGCACTCCACCACCTCTGGTCACCTTTTTACTTGCATCTTCGCTCTCCACCCCCCTGCTTTTTCTTTTCCACTTTTGCACCCTCTCAGTACATTTTCGACGTCCATCATATCCGCTACCACTCCTCCCCGCTCTACTTTTTCCTGCCGTATCGCTCTCACACATTGCTTTACCGGCGCGAAAGAAGAAAGGGAAGAGAAAGAGGTAAGCCGAGCAGGAGAATGCTCTCGTAAACAAAGAAAAATGTATTTCTGCTTTTCTGTGCGACAAGTCGATACTCCCTGAGGTCTGGCCTTGGGCCTCGCGGAAGTCTGGGAATGGCATGAGACAAAGCAGCAAGGAACAACAGCCCCTTTAGACAATCTTGGACATTCTTAAGAGATTGTCTTGCGTGCAGGTATGCCTGGATGGAGTGTCACAGAGTGGGAATGGTGGCATGGAATCTACTCCCAGGCTCTGGAGCCGGCAACAACGGGGGCATTATAGCCAGGCCCCGGCTCGCTTTGTGCACCCCAGAGGGTCCAAGTTTGGAGCTGGTCAAGAAAGTGCAGGTGCTTTGGGACGTGCAGGAGGAGATGTGAATGTGTACGTCGGGGGAGTGCGGAGGGGCTGAGAGAAAGATCAAGGAAGCATGCACAGAATTTTAAAACAGGATACTGCATTCTGCTTCACTGCTCAGAAACATATATGATATGAAACAACACTACAAATGATTGAAGGCGAGCTGTATTGTGCTGATCAAGTAACTAAATATTTCTCAGAGTCCCAGTAAGAGTGCTTCTACATGCAAGTAAAACCAAGCTGAAATGCTACATTGTTCCTATTAAAAACCAGCGATGCAAAACGAAACAACTGAGATGAGTTGAATATGGTTAAAAGATAAGACCTGCATTATTCTGCATTTTTATCGTTGTTAGCAAATCCAATGAAAAGACCAAAACCAACAATTTCAGGAGCGCGAACACCAGCGCTGGGGGTCTTTGTGGGCTGGTGGCCAACCGAAAGTTTGCAACGGCCGCTAACTGAAGGTCCGTCTCCGGGGCTACCGACCGCTCACCTCCCCGTGAAGCAGTCTCCTTGTGGCGGGGAACGAGGAGGAGGGACAGCGAGGTGCTCTAGCTAGCTCAGTCTTGTCTGATTTGTGGTCTGCTAAACATTAAATTCATCAAATTCTGTGTCCCATATCGTTATTTTCCAAGCTACTGTAGCTATCATAGGGACTCTAAATCAAAAAGAAAAATGTGATCTCATCCCTACTCATGTTTGGCCTCTTGGGTGGTGGCCTTTCGCAGAGTAATCTTGACGCTGAAGGTTTGAATTAAGAGCCAATGCGGTTGCGTCTCTGGTAAGGACAATCATATATAAGCACATCAAACTTCACTGTCATTGTAAAACAACAATGTTCTTCCCTGAAGTGTAGGAAGACAACACATTAGAGAGAATTCAAAGAGAAGGAGGATCTATAGAAAGACTAAAGCACAGTCTCTGGAATGAGATTGGAACTGGGAGTAATACTAATTGGTGACAAGGTGCGGCATCAATTACTGAACATCAACATCTGTGTGCATGAGCGTAAAAGAAAAGGCTTTATTGGTAAATTCTGAAAATAGCATGAGACATCACAACAGATCAGGCGGGGAAAGCCGCTCATTAACTGCTTTGTGTTAGAACTATTCTGAGCTCTCCATCTGCAGGCACACACACACACACACACACACACACACACACACACACACACACACACTCACACACACACACACACACACACACACAAGCCCTCTCAAAACCATAAAACTAAACCATATTGACGGGATTAACTCCTTATCAAATCTGACATTATGGTATTATGTATAATTCATTCAAGTATAATATTTCAAAAGTGGAAATCTTCTCTAAAAATGTAACGACAAAACAAAACTTGTGTTTTGTTATGGACCTAGGTTTTTGATGGATTGCCAATACATTTGGTCCAGACTTATGAATTATAATAACTAAGGTGATCCCTAAACAATACATTTCCCTCATTTTTCAGGTTAAAAGTTTATACTTTTAAGTACTTTGGTTTATGACCAAATACCTTCAAATTACATTACTGCTGGCCCCAGCTGTACTCCGCGTTTTGTGCTAATTAGCGAATATTTACTATGGTAAACAGTACTCGCTACACATCAACATGCTAGCAATTACATTACATTACATTGCAATTCCTTGACCAAGGCTCCTTCCATTCTTATACCTTTCAGAATAAATGCAGTAGACATAGAACATTGGAATAGAATTTTCGTGTGCAAAGGCCTTTGGTCGCATTCTTGTTATTAATATGTATCAAATTACTTCGTCTTAACAGCAAACTTTGTCCTACTATAGCGTTAGCACCGTTTCCTGTTATAAGTCGTCAGCTAACTACCACCGTGTACCGAACCCAATGTTTCCTCTGCAGAACACTTTGAATACACACCAAATCATCTACTTTGTGTATCTGTCGACACGACACGACCAGCTGTGATACTCCTCTCACATCCTGAAACAAACCAGTCGCTCTTCATCCAAATGTTTCAGAGAGAGAGAAGGGGAAGGGATGAGGGTAAAGACGGCGGTTGTGCTCTCACGCTTTGTCACCATCAAAGGTCACACTGACAGATCATACATTTCAGCTCTATCTTCTCTGTGCCATCTCCTCTTCCCTCTCACCGTCTCCTCTCAAAGTTGAGCTTCCCTTGTGTGTGTGTGTGTGTGTGTGTGTGTGTGTGTGTGTGTGTGTGTGTGTGTGTGTGTGTGTGTGTGTGTGTGTGTGTGTGTGTGACAGAGAAAGAGAGAAGTTGCAAACTTTCCTGTGCATGCGAGTGTCGAGATGAGAGGAAAACTGAGATGTGTGAGTGTGTGTGTGACTGCCTTCCTCTGTGTGTCAGAGCAAGAGCAGAACAGGGAGATGAGAGGGGAGTGTAAGCTGTCATATCTGAGGTGAGATGTGGGTTCATGCTGAGGTTAGACTTTTCTCAGGGGTTCTGGTGAACCTGCTGAAAGAGAGATGTAAAAAGGTAAAGAGAGGAGAAGATAGAGAGATAAACGCCGTCCTACCAACTAACCCTCCCTGTAGAGGCTCTGTGTATGGCCGCATTTGAGTGTGCAATCCATTCAAAAATACCTATAGCTGAATCAATAAAGTAAATAAGCTGTGAAAATCTATGTTTTCAGATTTTCCACGTATTAATGAGAGGTCAGAATCTTTCTGGAGATGCAATCTACCCGTCCCACAGTCGGCTGTGCACCTTATTGCTCTGCTGATGTGGTAGTATCCCCTTCAGACCCGACAAACAAACCCGAGTGGTGCGCCGCTCTTAGTCGGAGGTGGAAAACCAAAAACTAGCGGTAAACTCTTCTGATCGGTCGTGAATCTCACCACCATGTGGCTCATTGTCCAACAAAAACATTTACTTCACCACCTCAGATGAAGTGCAGCCCAAAGCCGCTTCCCCAAGCTTTTCAGTGAGAGCCAGTCCTAACCCTAACCCAGTTCAAAATGACTGTAGCCTACAGTAGCCTTTGGTAAATGGTATTGTACTTCTGACCACTCAAAACACTTTAAATGGTACGTTTAAAGTGTCACACAAACTAACCATTCACACGACACAGGCACAGCCCATGGGATCTGGGGTTAAGTCTCTGGCCGCGTGCCATAGACATGGACTGGAGGAGCTGCGGGATCGAACCGCCGATCTTCTGAAGGATGACCCGCTCTAACCCTGAACCACAACCGCCCCAGGAAATCCTAATATATGGCTCAAAGCAACCTACTTTATTATGTTATTCTCAAAATATCTGTTTTTTCTTGTAATATCGATTAATTCTCAAAATCTCAGATTGTTTTTTCTTTCCAACAGTAGTCCTAATACAACAAAGTTGACAGATTTGAATTATGGCTGTATTAGAGCAGCGTTTGCTGTGTTACCTCCAGTCCACCTACACCACCAACCGGCTCTAGCTTCTTCTTCTTCTTCTTTCCATTTTGTGGCAGGGGGGACAAAAGTATGTGTTACATGCTGAAGTACATGGCCAGTCAGTCACAAGTTGTTGTTTTGTTTCGACTTGAAGTTATATTACTCAATTCTACTTCTACAAATAACAATATTGTAGGCTACATTATTGCCTCTGAATAACTCAGACTCGTCTCTGGTCTGACTGTCTCACTGAATCCCCTGATTGATTGATTGCTGAAGAAGTGATTGATTCACCAGATTTTCCCCTGGAAAAAAGGACACACCACCGAGAGAGAACCAGGATACAAATGTCCACTTGAACACAGTTGTGAGATACATCATTCCAACCAACGTTCACAAAAACGAAGACTGTGACAGTGAAACTAACACACACAGAGATGAATGGAGGGAGGCCTCCTCCCCTGCATACACACAGACATATATAACCCAAATGGTAGGGGCTTGTGTGTGTGTGTGTGTGTGTGTGTGTACATTGCGATACATTATTACATCAGCAATGGAAATGACAGCAGCAATTTTTCATTTGCTGTTTTCTATAACACTGAAGGTCACTGAAACATTACCTGTTTGGTATACAGTCACAACATATACCTTCATTACTTTACTTTTTGTGAGTCTCTATGAAGCCTAATAAGGGCCGCAGAGCATAATTATTCGAACCTAAAACATGCACACGTTAAAAAGAGCTATATATATATATATATATATATATATATATACTGTATACACGACCATAGACGGTATACAAGAAGTGGAGGTAGTCGTTGTGACGTCACCCATTGGTGTGGACTGCGGTTTTTAAAACCTTGAGTTTAGCCTTTTGGCCGTCGCTATCTTGAATTTTGTCTTTCGCTATCTCGTTTTTTTGCAACCACAAGTGACACGAGAGGGTGGAGCCAAAGTATAACCAAATGCTGAATAAGACATTTTTCGGAAACTAAAATGTACTATTAACGTTCATGAACTGAAAACACACTGTGAAAGGGTTAAAGTTCTACGACAAAAACACAGACAACTCCCAGACCGGACGACGCCATGGTATTGACCTGTCAATCACGAGGTAGCCCCGCCCTAAAGCATACTCTGCTTTATGGTCTATTATACTCTAAATTGGACCATAATTTACTAAATGAACATCATGCTGTATTGAAGAAGACTTGAATGTTTACTGAGGTAAAAAATCAAGAACGAAGTAGAGTCATTTTCTCATAGACTTCTATACAACCAGACTTATTTTTGAAACCAGAGGAGTCGCCCCCTGATGGTCAGTAGAGAGAATGCAAGTTTAAGGCACTTCAGCATTGGCTTCATTATTTAGAACCGTGAGTTACTGCCTGAATCACCTCTGATGCCACAAGCAAACACGGGGGTGGCGAAATCGCAACAGCTAACAGCGCTAACAGTGCCAACAAGAGGCAACAGTGCTGACCTCGGTACAAGGTTAGGGGGAGGTTTTGGGGGATAATCCACTGTGGAACAAGATCGGAACAAGTGAGACATGAAGGAAGGGGCTGCACTGACAGGCACGTGTGGTCGGACCAGCTACGTAAACACAGAGAAGCCCGGATTCCAACACACACAGAGGGAGAGTGACTTTATTCTCGGCTCAGGTAGACATTACTCCACTACATCGTTACAAAGATATTAGTGGTTTGCTGTTTAATTATCATTCAAATTGTCATACATAGCACCTTTAATTCCATCATTATCAGTTCAAAATACACCGTGGCTTGCGGGGAGGCCTATTTCTTACGGGGGTGGAGGGTACTCTGCATGCATGCGCAAACATGATTTAGAAATATAGTGTCAATGCATTTCAATTCATACAGAGAATATTTAGCCTGGGACAATGGAGCAACAGAAGAACAACTCACTGTTGCAATATTATTTTAATCGCTCTCCTCCGGGAAACAACAAGAATACCAACGCACAGTGGACAAGCAATGGTTTGTGTTACTTTGTGAAACAGACCAGATGTCGCTCGGCGTCCCCCGAGAGAGAGAGAGAGAGAGAGAGAGAGAGAGAGAGAGAGAGAGTCCTGGTTTAAAGAAAAGATCCTTTTGATTCTGAAAGGATGTCTTCAGGATTTTGTAAAGGATTACGATCCCTTTGTAAGAGAAAATGTGAGGGAGTGGAACTTGCTGCACCAGCTATTTGTCTGCCTCTCTGTCCCTGAACACAATTATTTGTTTATGAAAAAAAAATAAAAAATAAAAAGAGCCGTCTACAGCTCTCCCCTCTCTCTCTTTCTCTTTGTGATATCTAAGTGTGCTGACTTTTTCCGTTTGCCCAGAGTGATGAAACGTATCAAAGTGGCATGCTGGGAGATCAGCGAGACGCGAAGGTTTGAGAGAAATATGATGAAACATTCGGTGATTAAAGTCAGAGGCTGGAAGGGGAAGGAGAGGCTGGAAGGGGAAGGAGAGGCTGGAAGGGGAAGGAGAGGCTGGAAGGGGAAGGAGAGGCTGGAAGGGGAAGGAGAGGCTGGAAGGGGAAGGAGAGGCTGGAAGGAAGGAGAGGCTGGAAGAGGAAGGAGAGGCTGGAAGGGGAAGGAGAGGCTGGAAGGGGAAGGAGAGGCTGGAAGGGGAAGGAGAAGCTGGAAGGGGAAGGAGAGGCTGGAAGGGGAAGAAGAGGCTGGAAGGTGAAGGAGAGGCTGGAAGAGGAAGGAGAGGCTGGAAGGGGAAGGAGAGGCTGGAAGGGGAAGGAGAGGCTGGAAGAGGAAGGAGAGGCTGGAAGAGGAAGGAGAGGCTGGAAGAGGAAGGAGAGGCTGGAAGGGTAAGGAGAGGCTGGAAGAGGAAGGAGAGGCTGGAAGAGGAAGGAGAGGCTGGAAGGGTAAGGAGAGGCTGGAAGAGGAAGGAGAGGCTGGAAGGGAAGGAGAGGCTGGAAGGGGAAGGAGAGGCTGGAAGAGGAAGGAGAGGCTGGAAGGGTAAGGAGAGGCTGGAAGAGGAAGGAGAGGCTGGAAGGGTAAGGAGAGGCTGGAAGAGGAAGGAGAGGCTGGAAGGGTAAGGAGAGGCTGGAAGAGGAAGGAGAGGCTGGAAGAGGAAGGAGAGGCTCTCCGTCGGCACGCCGTCGTAATGAAGGCCTTGACACATGCATTTGCATATTTGTGCATGAGCAGACACACACACATATGCACATGCACGCAGAACTAAATCCTCAGCTTGTTATTCCCCCCCGACGATGTGGTGACAGAGGGAAGTCATTCCAAAGGGTGAAGACAAAAAAAGACTAATTTGCTCCATTCTCTCTGAAAAGCTTTTTACGTTTTTGTATTTCTCTACTTCTCGAGAAATGAGGAAATAATGCACTTTGCATTTTTGAAAATAGACAATGGATTTGGAATTGATTTGTTTGCCCTCTTTTTTTCTATTTTTCTCAGTTTGCTTTGTCAGTTTAGGGTGGTTCCATGTTTATTACTGACAACATGGTGATTTGGACAGATTTCCATTTGAATGCCCATAATGACATTTACTATCTTTAAGTTTGATTATTTGCGTGTCACATATCAATCCAAAATGTATTAAGAATTTTACCATTTAAAGCTATATATATATATATATATATATATATAGTAGACAGCATTAATCAGATTTAATTAAGATATTTACAAGCTATACACTGACTATGTTTCCATGCATGCACACAAATCAAATGCAGAGTAATTAGATAAAGGCAAGAGGTTGATTTAACTACACTTATCCATGAGCAGAATTCTTATCAATTCAGATTTTCAGAGATAGTTGAGCGAGTAGGTGCTTGTTATTAATTGTGGCTCATCATATCTCAATGTGGGATTTCATCACGGTGATTCCATTGAAAAGCGATAAATTATTTTAATGAATTGCGGCCCAGCCCTGTGTTGAACTACTCCTTTAAACACAAGTTAGAACTAGAAAGCTAGAAAAGTAAATACAGTAGAACATATTAATATAGCTTAATTAAATCTCATCAAAGCTGTCCTCTATTGTGTGCCGCGATGAACCTCGCAATAAATACGTAATTGTACACACGGCATGAATCCACACCCATCTCATTGGAGCTGGACGACACCAGATCTTATCCGACGGTTTTAATTAAAGCCTCATATTGCCTGCTGTCAAATCCAATTACAGGTGCGACCCCTGCTCTGAACCTCTACCCAAACAAATCCGACCATGTCTTTTCCACGCGTTTTCACCTGTTACCCAACGCCCCCTCATCCTGGAGGTCAGGTGAGGTAGGAGGGCGGGGGGAGGGGGTGGGTCACAAACCACCAACCCCACCAACCCCAGTCTCATTCGGCTCCTGTCAATAATCAAGTCCGTGTGGTTTTTCGTGCAGAAAAGAACTCCGTGAGCATCCAATTAGCAACCAACAAAAACCAACACAACCTGTCACAGTGGATTATCCCCCAAAACCTCCCACTCCCCCCCCACCCCCTCCTCCTCCCCTCCCCTCCACATCACATGCTGGTTTGCTCCACCACCCTATTTACATTTTTATTGGCCAATTATCTGCCTCTCTCCCCGGTCTGTCTCGGAGCAGGGGCGCTCAGTAATAGGGGGAATCTCAGCCATTCTCTAATTGAAAGACTTTCTGGGGATTACGGAGAGGTCAGAAATAGAGTTGTTTTTGAGAAATCATAAACATTAGCCGTTTCTCTCACTCTGTTGAGGAATATTATTATTATTCTTTTTTCCAGCAGCTGTTTATCGTAGTGGGAGTAAAAAAAAACGAAAGTCCCAGAGCGGAGGGGCTTATCTCCCCTCTGCGAATGCTTTAAGTCGGGAGTCTGGAAGCTCTTATTACCAACAGGGAAACGGGGGAGCGACAGAGGGATGATAGAATATTTTTTTAGATGGGTTGAGTTATCCTTGCATGTGTCGATTGCTTCTCTCTCCGATCGTTCATCGCTCTGATGTGTCACCATGTCGCAGTGTGACGGGCCGACGACCCCGAGGCCACACAGAAACATGCATCCGTGTTATTCCACCGACGGACGACATATTCTTAAAATATGATACTCTGGGATTTTAATTGGTTAGTCGTCTTTACCAGATGCTTTTGACGCCAGGGGAGGAACGCCGCGAAGCTCGTTTCCGCAGCGCGTCAGGTCCCCCCGGTTGTTTGGAACAAATGCTAACAGCGCTAACCAGATGTTATTTAAGGGCGCCGAGGGGACCGAGTGTTCGCCGCCACGTTGCGTCTGCGGAAGAGAAACAACTGAACTAAAGTTCAAGCTTTCATGCAAACTCCGTAACAGACTGTACTCGGATGACACACATTTGGAGGCAGATATTCGCTGCAGTCTGAATAAATGACTTTGTGGTGTTTTTTCCGTGTGTTTCTGAAAAGAACACAGCCTGGTGTGAATCCAGGGAGTCTGCTAAATGTTTATTTTCTGTTTCTTTTGCATAGAGCAGAGGTGCGCTAAATTATCTTCAAATACTTTCTCGGAGCAGCAGTTTTATTCCATGTCTGCTTCATTAGACAAAAGAGAGAGAGAGAGACTAGAGGGGGGAGGTGGGGGGGGTGACATGTGAAAAAGGTCATGGACCAGATTCAAGTCCATAACGCCTCAGGACAGCCAGGTTTAGGATGGAGCCAGACGGAATGTGGCCAGGCCACCGGGCGCAACCTCCACCTCCTGTAATCAGCCGCCTGTGGGCAGATAAGTCATCTGGTTGGTTTCGGTTGTCAGGTGACTTTGGTGGAGTCGCAATGAAAGTTTTATTGAAGGATCTAGCAAAATGATTCTAGCTCAGTCCTTTTGGTGTGACTGTACTGTTGTGTATTTAGCGAGGATAGGAGAGCTCTTATTAAATGTAGTTACTGATGAAACTTGAAAATCCTTTAAAAAATTATAAATCAATCATTATTTGGGACACATATTTTGTCGAAAAAAAAAAATCATTAACATGTAGTGTATGAAAACATTTCAAAGGTCTCTGTGCGTCACATCAAAATGATATTTGATAAAGTAGCAGGACGGAACTCAAAGTCCTCGTGTATAGGATTTAAAAATGGTGACACCACAGATCCAAGTATGGGATACCAAGGCTCAATGCCACTACCAATTTTTATTAAAACAACCCAAAAATACTTCTGCAATCGGACTGTGTCTGCGTTCCCACTGAGCTGCGGCTGCCACTGCTTGTGATTTCACCAGACGTAAGCAACGTATCCTCATACGGCGGTTTGTTTCATCTCTTACGGAAAGTTTTTTCATGCATTTTCGTACGAAAGCCATCAACACCTGTCAATTTACACTCATTAGATGCATACGGTCTTTTCAAAATAAACTTCTGTCTTCACAGGAAACTCAGTTTCGGCAACATAACCCCGAAGTTAGGTTTTGGAAAAGATCGTCATTTGGGTTAAAATAACAACGAAAGTGCTTTAACTAATGACAAGACGAAATACATCAACGTTGACTTCCCGTTTGACGCGGGGAGCGAACAGCGGTCTCCTGGCTGAAAGATCACCTTTTGTTGGACCCATCCACCTCCACTCCCGCCCGCCCGATGCATGCACTTTATACTTTATACTCCCTCGTTCTACATGGGGAACGTACAAATCTTTTCGTGGGATACCTACGAATTACGGAGCATTATTTATTCGTAGGTTTCTCAGCCTGAATATCACGTAGTGCGTCCCACTAAAAATAAGCGCCTAAAGTCACTTTTTTAACGGACAGGCTTTGCACAGAGCAGAGTGAGCCTGACAGGAAGTGGAACGTCTAAGGCTTCTGGTGAATTTTCAAAAAATAACCACCCTTTGCATATTTCCAATCGTATCACATCACTACAGCCGCAACTCTTTCCATGTTGTTCTTATCCAAGGTGTTTTTCTGTAGATTCCTTGTAAATCAGGTAATGTTTATATTACCGCCATTTTTTATGATTTATTCTTTTGAGGTTTTTGGATTGTTTTTCTACATTCCAGATTTTATTATAAACTTTACTGCACAGCTCTGTCATTCTAAAAACAGTTATGTTGTCATTTATTCATTAAAGAATTTTCTATAGTGACGTTTAGTCCCTAGTATCGTGGGCCGATTATGAGCCAGTGGGCACAGACTAACCACCTGTCCTACACAGGAGCGAGATACAGACTTTATAGTTGCTTCGCCTCTTTTGGATTGTTGTTTTGGGACTATTTGTAGTCGTTATGCATCTTTTTGCTGTGGTTTTGCGTATCTTTGTGGTCATTTTGTCTCTTTATTTTGGTCATTTTGTGTCTCATTTAGGTTGTTTTGCCCCTTTTTGTTCATATTTTGTGTCTAGGCAGTTGTTTGGTGTCTTTTGTGGTCATCCTGGGCCTGTGTGCAGTGGGTCTGTCCTGTCCTCCATCCATGCCTTGCATGGCGTAAGGTCCAAACAATTCCTCTTCGTAGTGTCTATTCTTCAGATGCTTCCAGTAACATCCACATTTTTCAAACTCCACATCCCCCAATTTGCAGGCTTTCCATTATGAGTTTGTATTCTTCAATCCCAGGCTGAAATAACCCTGATGACATCACCAGATAAGTGGGAGGGATCAGGGGACGAGGGTGAGGAACGGAAGAATATGGGAGTAAAGGGTTTTGGGTAGAGGGATGAGGGGCAGAGGGTAAAGGTTGGAGGGATGAGGGGATGAAGGGCTGTGGCTAGAGGGATTTAAGGATGAGGGGACGAGGGTGAGGGATGGAGGTACGGGGGGCGAATCAGAGACGAGCACAGATGGATGGAGAGCGACGTTGGACAGTTGTCAGCTGGAGGGAACCGGGGATGGTAGAGCCATCTCTTCGAGAGCTCAGATTTTTGACAGAGCCCCCAGTGGTTCTTGTATTCAAATGAGAGACAGAGAACAATGGAGAGACAGGACTAAAGTAAGTAAGTAAGTAAGTACAATTTATTTATATAGCACTTTTTACAGACAGAAGTCACAAAGTGCTTGACAGGAGTAGAAAAACAAAATTAACACAATATGACCATACAAGGGGCCAATACATTTTACAAGAAGTTTTTAACACGAGAGACGTATTTAAGAAGGCACAGTAAAATACACATTAAAAACAGATTAAAAGCAGGCTTAGAGCATGAATTTTAACCAAACAGCAATCATAACAGTCATGTCTTGAGTTGATTTTTAAATGAAGTTACAGAATAAGCAAACCCTAGAGCTGCAGGCAGAGCATTCAATAGCTTTGGTGCTACTGCCTCAAAAGCTCGGTCACCACGAGTCTTAAGGCGAGTGTGTGGGACGGACAGTAGATTTAACAGGTTTGACCTGAGATTGCAGGCTTGTGAATAAGGGAGAAGTAGTTCAGCCACATATGCAGGAGTCTGGCCGTGTAGTGCTCTATAAGTGAGAGTGAGCATTTTAAAGTGAATCCTACACTCTTCAGGGAGCCAGTGAAGAGATCTGAGTATGGGGGTGATGTGAGACCGTCTATTTGTCCTAGTCAGTAATCTGGCGGCAGCATTCTGGATTACCTGCAAACGATTAATCGCAGACATACTGAGTGAGGAGAAAAGTGCATTACAATAATCAATACGAGAAGAGATAGAAGCATGTATGATCATCTATAGTTCAGCTGTTGATAATACAGATCTCAGTTTGCTAATATTTCGTAGGTGTAAAAAACAAGATCTAGACAGCTGCTTAACACGGGGGTCAAACGACAAGGATTGGTGAAATATTACCCCGAGATTACGTAGGTTTAGGTGGACAGCAGAGGAGACCAATGCTCTGCTTGATCATGGGGACAGCATCATTAGGTGCAATAACCAGAACCTCCGTCCTACTATCATTAAGTTGTAGACAATTTTCTGCAGTCCAGTCCTTAATAGCATTGACACAGTCTAGGAGCCTAGTTAACCTGAAACTGTGTTTGAAGGAAAGATAGAGTAGGACATAATCCGTATATAAATGGTATGTAACATTATAAATTTTAATAATCTTTCCCAAAGGTAACAAATATATAGAAAATAACAGAGGCCCCAGAACCGAGCCCTGTGGTACACCACAAGACAGTGGAGAGGTATCAGACACACGGTGTCCCACAGAGACGGTAAAACTTCTGTTAGCGAGGTAAGATGAAAACCACTCCAACGCTGTGCCAGATATGCCCACCCAATCATGTAGCCTCTCAATCAAGATGTTATGGTCTACAGCAGCGGTCCCCAACCTTTTTTGTGCCACGGACCGGTTTCATGTGAAACAATATTTTCATGGACCGGCATTCAAGGTGTGGGGACAAATATGACAAAATAAAATGATACGACCGGCATAAAAACAAATATAAAGTGCAGAAAAAATACAACTCACCATTACGCCGAATTATCGTCACATATTATGCAGAGCGGGCGCGTGAGAATCACCTGTAGGACTCCTGATATTGTCTTTTAAATGCAGCTTTCTTTTTCTTGGAAGTCGTCTTCTTCTTCTGTCTCCTGATTGGGCCTTTTCCCCTTTCCAAAGAAGCTCTCCAAACTTTGTTTTTTTCTCACTTCTACTCGCTTGTGGGCTTAATTTCTGGGGTAACGTATCACGTGACCGAGACGAGTGTCTTGACATGTGTCAAGAGGCACAAACGCACAGACGGATGTATGCGGTCATTTTTCAACATAAAACATCTTTCAGACCTTGATAATCAATAAAAAAAAGTTTTCATTCATTCTTTCTGCGCGGCCCGGTATCAAGGGACCCATGGGCCGGTACCGGTCTGCGGCCTGGTGGTTGGAGGCCGCTGGTCTACGGTGTCAAACGCAGAACTAAGGTCGAGAAGTACAGAACAATCACCTGCATCAGAGGACATTAATATGTAATTTGAAACCCTCAGGAGAGCGATTTCAGTCGAGTTTTGTTTTCTAAACCCTGACTGGAACTTGTCGAACATGTTGTGCCTCTCCAGTGCAGCAGGAAGTTGGCTGGCAATAACCTTCTCTAAGATTTTAGATAGAAAAGGCAGTTTTGATATAGTTCATGGGCAAAGCAGGATCTACATTTTTTTTTTTTTTTAATAAAGGCTGGATAGTGGCATGTTTAAAATAGGAGGGGACACTTCCTGTGGATAATGAGGAATTCAAAATAGTTATAGCAGGACCAATAATAGGCAGAACTTTCTGAAATAGAGAGGATGGTATAACATCCAGAGGGCAAGATGATGGTTTTGTTTTCTTAATTAAGTCCATCACTCTTGTAGGCTGATAAGCTGGAGAGAGTCCAGAACATTAGGAGAATGAGAGGAGCTAAAGTTGTGAAGTCAAGAGGAGGTGAACTGATCAGGTGTACTAAACTACTGTTGTGCTGTCGGTTAGGTCAAATTGTTCTGGTTTTACCTCAGTCCGGAACAGTTTTTGGTCATCCCTCTGCCACCCCCCCCCCTCCACAATCCGCACCGCTCTGTTTGTCCTGTGCTCCGTTGCGACCCCCCCTGGTGAATGTACGCATGCGAGACGCAGACAAGGAGTGAGAATGGAGAGCTGTACGCAACGGGAGGGCGTAAGAAAAACATGCAAGTCGGTGATAAAGAGTGTGTGTGTGTGTTTGAGGTTGTAGCGATTGCTGGCTGAGGAAATAAGAGGACGGAGTTTGCCGCCCGACGAAAACAGCGGCCATGAGAGGAGCGGAGAGGAGAGGGGAGAGAGGAGAGGCTCTCGGGTAAAGACGCGTGCTGCACTTAAGAGCCAATTACCCGCCATGTACACATCTCCTCCCTCCCTCTTCCTACCGCTATCTCTGCCTCTCTGCCATCCAACATGGCACTCATCTTAGTTTAATGGCCCACGGGGACTCCGAAACACACATTTCTGCACACACACACACACACACACACACACACACACACACACACACACACACACACACACACACAGACATGCTTGCATGTATGAGATTGCCTCATGATGTGTGTGTGTGTGTTTGCAATCCTTTAATCTCTCCTTTATTTCTCTGTTCTACTATCTTCTTCCATCACTACTTCTAACATACACACACACACACACACACACACACACACACACACACACACACACACACACACACACTCATCTTATTTTAATGCGTCTGAAGGGGAGGCACTCAGCAGCACAGCAGGGGGGCTTCCCGGCAAGTCACGGAAGCACTGAAAACATACACTGCTGCTCACGCTACCACCATGCACACCTAGAAACACACACACACACACACACACACACACACACATACAGAGGCAGTATATGCATGCATACGTGCGAGCATATAGCACAGAATTGAAGCACAATGCGCGGTATGGTGCACATGCTGACCGTTGTTTTATGCAGGGGACACGCCGCCGTCACGGTATGGCAGCAGAAAGTAGAAGTCACCCGAATTCCGTGACTGGGAGGCTGAGAACACTCTTACCAGTCTACCAGCGCCAGACAGGAAACTCTGCCAGAGGCTGTCCTGATCTGACAAGGTCCTCTGGTCTTTTCATCAAACCCACTGAATCACGAACACTTGCTTTCAGTCTGCACGGCAAAAGAAAATTCACAGTAAGATTAGAAAATAAATAAATAAATAAAGGTACGGTGTTCCTGAAGCGCTTCCCAAAGTATGATTTTGGCGACATTACAACGATCATGAAAGCAAATCGCAAGGAAGACGATCCATTTATCAGATTTCTAGTCTTTCAGTTGAAATCCCTGTATGTTACTTTGACTTTTTTCCCCCTCCTCCTCTGTCGGCCTGGTGCGACTTCATTAACGGGCGACCTTTGATAAATCGGCCTGCTGAAGTGTGTATTCCCCGCTGGCATTTCGGCTTTTTTGATTTGATCGATAATTGCGTGAGTCCTGGAGGGGGAGGGGAAACCCCCCAGCTCACTCAGTGTTAGAGGTGTAATTTTACAGGCTACAGAAGAGGGAAGTAAAGAAAATGACTACAAGGTGAGCCAGTGTTGGTGGTCTGTTCCTCAAGAAGTTACATGCAAAGTAAATACATTGAAATATGTGTTTTTATGAGGGAAACATTTGATTCAATTAATAAGGTAAAGATGGAAAAACCAAGGTGTTTGGATATATAGAGAAATATTATCATCTCCAACTTTCTTTCAAGTGGCTTTCCCTTAAACAACCCAACAGCTGTCTGCTCAAAGACGACTTTGATGATTGGTTGCTTTTTCTTTTGGTTGCCACATCTCACTGACTGAAATTGCCAATTTGGAGACAGAGGTCTCCAAATTTAGTCGGCTATCAAACACTTGCCAAACTGCTGCACACTCACGACCTTCAGTGCACTTTAACTCGGCTCCTAAAAGCTTTTTCAATTGTTTTATTATAGATGTGTTTAGGAATTCTGCTGGATGCTTGAAGAAGATATTACAGCTCGTCCTCATTTCCAGGGCGTCAAAGACCGACACTTTGTCAAGCCCCTCGCCGTCTAATACCATTTTTTTGCGTCTGTATGAGATAACTACGATATGAACCCATCTGCGTCATTATTAGACACTCTGCAAAAATGCTCAGAGGGTTTGATGACGTAGTAAAGCGACAGAAAGAGGACGGGTCGGTCAAACAAACAAACACAGGAAAACCAGATTGACTTGCCCCTCTCAGATTCAGAAGTTTTTGCATTTTTCCAGTGTTAGCGGAATGTTGGTCTAAACCAGTGGTTCTCAACTGGTCTGGCTGTGGGTCCCACCATCACCCCTTAATGACAAGCCGCGACCCAAATCGAGGAACATTTTCAACTTCTCAAATTTATTTAATGAAAAGATGTTGCAGTTTGAACCTGAGATAGTACAGAATATGTATGCCAACACAAAAACAAGTTTAATGATAAACCAAAACGACCAGCTGGTGGCGATGCTAGAGAGGGAACTATTCCCTTTTATACTCAATTAGCTGCATTTTAATTCAAAAACAAAAAGTGCATCTTCAGGACACGAGGTATTACAACATACATAACAATTAGAAAACGGGTCACGGTGTTCTTCTATGCTGCAAAATGGCGGGGGTACGTGAAGATTTTAAATATATATTTAAAATTAGCATCGATTCAAAAATCCTTTAAAAATATTTACTTAATACATTTTCAATAAAATATAAGTGTAAGTTCATAAGCTGAATTTTATATTCAGTAGGCTATTCAATTTCATTATCCTAAAAACCCAGAGTCTCCCCCATATCAGGATGGTTTGACCCAACCTGGCACCGCCCCCTGTCATCACCTGTCAATCACCGCCGCCGTGAAAAGATCAAACAAAGTGGAACGTAGCAGCAATGCTGCTGAAAACATGGAGGACCAGAGCAAAACAAGTGGGAACCAGAGCCGGAAAAAAAGTGTCAATAGACGACACTCCGCTGCATAAAAAATCCCCTTCAAAATAAAACCACAGGATAAAAAAAAAAAGATTTTAATCCCATTTTTTTTTGCCCAGGCAAAGGCCCGTGAAAACGGGTCTGCGACCCACTAGTTGAGAATCACTGGTCTAAACAACTGTATATCATGCTTTGGATTTATAGAATAAACAAGCTCCTAATAACAGATCTTGTCTCATAATCATGATGTTTAGATGTATTTCGTCAGTCAAGTAATCAAGTAAATGGATCTCTCTAATAAAAACATATTTTCATCAGGCTCCTGTTACATAGCTCCAATCATTCATCATACATACAATTTTTTTTTTTAAATTATTATTGATTTCCCCTCTTCTAGGGGGTTTATATGTTACAGTACAAACAGGAACTCCTAGTTGCTAATTCAGTTTCTATGATGCAAATTTTCAAAATATATACATACTTCTTCAGCCTAATTTATTTGTCAATATTTGGTGCGCCTGTAAGACGCAGTGAATTGGGATGTCACAATACAAGGAATTTAGTAGTGGATTCCAGTAATAGTGAAATTTCACGATTTTCTATACCAATTTGTTAGACAAAGACAAAACAATAAAACCCATATAGTTCAACATATACTGCTTTATTACTATTTGCATACTGTTATTTGTTTAGGTAAACAGGTCACAATTCCTTCTCTATTGACAATTTCATCTCGCAGTAAAAACATCTCCTTCAAATCATATTTGTTCAAGTTTCTCACCAAAAACTACATTTCAGATTACAGTTGAATGCATCATGAGAACGTTAGAATTTCTTCGCCCAGTACTCAGTTTCACTGAATAGAGCATGAACGCATCGTACCGTAAAGCAACATCGACTTTGCTGCTAACGAGTTGCAAATGGCTAACGTCGCTAACTCTCCTGCAGATTTCAACACAGATTTGTTGTTCACAACGTAGCATCAACGCCCCGCTACTGGAGGGAAGGGAGGCACGGGAGAACCCGAGCCAGGAATGTCTGTCAGGACTCTGCTGCAGTAAAATGGGAGGTTTTTCAAAAGGGACTCTTGTTCTCGGAAACACTACAGCTTTTGTCCACAGGGGCCGCCAAAACCGACACAAAATAAAAGTTCCTCGTAGAAGCTTTAAATAGCAATAGTCAAGTCAAACACGGCCAATGTGTGAGACAAAAGTTTCAGAACTTTCCATAAAGAGCACTTTTGTGTATTTGTTGTGCGGTGCAGTTGTTTTGATGTTTCTCACATTGACCGGGGGGGGGGGGGGTCGGGGGAGCGACAGCACCGTTCCAAATTGCCTCTCTGGGACAAAGCCTGTTTTTGTTCAGCCCTGTATGCGGACAGAGTCACAGTGAGGCCAGTGGGCCGAAAAAGTCTCACGGTCCATAATCCCGATTTTACACTGTAAACAAACCGGCTGCAATTCTGTGGAGATGTACGGCCGATACTGAAACATCAGGCTTATCAGCCGTGGACAAACGCACGCGTTCAGAAAAACGCCAGTCGGATTGTCGAATCCCTTCCCCGGCAGATACAGACCATCCGAGTGGAGCAGACAGTATAGGAGAGTGTGGCCCTCGTCATGCTATGTATTATGTAAAATCCTGCAGTTTCCTGAAAAAAAAAAGAAGAAAAGAAATCAAGTTGTGTGAGGTTTTCAGAGCAGAACTGAAAGCGAGCAGAGCGGGACTCTGAGTTGTGGTGCTGGTGGGTGGAGTGTGGCTTTGAGCTACAGTAACAGATGTTTTAGCGAGAACACCCAAGGTGCCTGATGGGATGCTTTAAAGGTCACTGTTCTTCTGTAATAAGAGGCAGTTCTCCAGAGCCCCGCCACACTGTACCTGTCAGCAGATACCAGACCCGGGGTGTTTAGCTGCAACTACTTTCCACTGAACAGAAGCAAGGTACTATTATTACATTTCAACGGCCTAAAACGGCGGTGGACATTTAAATATGTGATGACTTGAGGCACTTGGGGCTCTAATGCAGCTGTGATATAGTTATACTCCTCTTCTACGATTGGTACTTTTAATAATACTTATATTAGATCAATTTATCATCATTTATCATGTTTACAATGTTAACCTCCCATCACTGAATTTAGGCAAAAACATGATTTATTTCAGATTTGTGGAAAGAAACATTTAAAATATACACGTTTATTTTACTACTTTGTCTATATCATCTGTAGATTTCTACTGAATTCATCAAAAGTTACCATTAGATAATGCCTCATTTGCATATTTAAACATAGAATTTCAGAAAACTTGTAGTACAAAAAAAATTAAATGATTGTCTTAATGTCAGTAATCAACTGGGATTTTTTTTAACATATCTTTAAAGGCCATTTCCTCTAAATATTTTTTTTTCTCAGACTCAGAGGTTTTGTTCATTTATCATTCATAGTCTGATTCATACAACATTTCATTTCTGAAAAAAACATTGAGCAAATGTTTTTTTTATGTCTGCTGACTTTTTCTGATGTAAAACTGTGATACAAAGGGATATCTCAAAGTCCCTAAATAAAAAACATTTGACTATAATGTGTCAACAAAATGAAACAAGAAATCTGAGCGTGGCTTTATCCAATGTTCACATTTATGTTCTGCGCATGTATGCATATTAGCACATATTTAATTAGACAATGCCTCATTTGTATATTTAAACATACATTTTTTGGAAAACAACTGTCTTCCTGCAAATAATCAACGAGGCAAGTTTCATGATGATTTATTAGTTCAGATTTTGTTACCCTATTCACCTGGTGTGTGTCCCTTTAATGAGACAACCTTTAGATACCCAGTGGCTGCTGAAGTCCATCTGCTAACATTGCTGGGTAACTACACAATAAAGAAAAACCAGATGCAAAATCTCTCAGATCTTTTGTTTCAAGCAGAGCGGGAGAAGAGTGGCAGGCTTTTCTCATGGAGCATGGGGAGACTATTTGTGAAAATCAGAGGACCTGTTGTGATCAAATAAATGTTCATCTCCCCTTTCTAAATGCTGCACTGTGTTTTTTATTCTATTCATGTGTGTTTTGTCTCCAAACGGCTCACGGACATGTTGTTCGACTGATAGTGCTGATCTTTTTTTTTTTTAACAACAGGTAATGTCACCTGTGTGTAACTCAGCCAAATTCATAAAAAGAAAACAAGCTGCTAATAACCTCAGTAGTGTTTGTCCCGCTCCTGTATCAAAACTTTGAGGAATCTGAATTTTTCAAAAAAATGTCAAACCAATTGCTAAATCACCAGAGTGAATCATGTCGGATTGTACGCATTGGGCTCTGAAGTTCCCTTTACGTCATTGAATGCATCTGACAGGCAGCTCTCACCACATGTAGCTGTGGAGGAAACAGGGTTGTGACTGAAGAGTGAGTGGAGAGCAGCGACTACAGAAATGTGGAGCAGCTGAGAGTTTTAAATTTGACAAAAAGCTTTGAGAGGGGAGCAGAAACCCACGTTGCCTCCACTTTCTCCACGTGCAGCTGTTAGAGGAGCCACTACCGTACGCACTCCGTCATAAAGATGCACACCAAAAAAATGACAGCAGACAATAAAGCAAGATGAGCTTCATTCATGTGTTTTGATGTGGTCGATAGTTCTCTTCAGTAGGCACAATGTGAGGACACGTGGACGATCACGGCGGCAGGTCAAGCACACCTGTTTGACGTGAGCGCGGGAATTTCTCATGGGGCAAAAATGGCTGCCATACCCGAGCATGTGTCCGGTGTCCGAGGCAGCTCTTTTTAATAAAACTGTGCTGAGAAAGAGAATTAATTTGACACCGTTCCACTAAATCAGCATCAATAAATGATTAGCATCAATGGGTGTTGAACAAAGCTTGCTAGAAGCTAGCTTTGTTAGGATTGAGTTGCTACACATTAAACATGTCAAATTAACACTGAAGTGATTCAGGAATTTGAAATGGTTCTTAGAACTGCGCGAGTGGCCACTGACTTGACTGATGTTGAGCTGGACAACAAAGTTAATAAAAAAAAGAAAAGGTTAGTAGCTATTTGGTGTTCCTATTCCACATGAATGATAAGTGCACATGCTCATATGCAATCACATGGAGTTGTTGGGGGGACACCGGCCAAAAGACCACACACCTGTCCCCCCCTCTCCCCCACCTCCCTTCACAATATGCCACAGAAACATGAATTCAGCATCCCCGTCACTGGACAGCAACAAATAATTATTATTATAATTATAATAAACGGTGTAATCAGTAAACACATTATGGAACTCGTTCACATTCAAATTCTAAACAAACACCATTTTCTTTAAACTTGGTATTTCTGCACAGTTGCGGATAAAGATCAGGCGACACGAATATTATTAGTTTTATACTATTTGTAGAATTCAATCAAAGTGGTGGCTGGGATTGTTTCTGACATTTCCAAATAATTTCAGAGCGTTGCAAAGTCCAAACGTCACTTAAAAAAGGAAAAAAGAGATGGATGTAATCATTTACAAAATTCCCAACATGTTTTAATCAAATGATATAGTCTGCTTCACTCCATATTTATTGACTTTCAGCCTTTCAAAAATAATTCATATCAAATATTTTCTTTGCAAGTGAATGGGAAATGACATTGGTTTGATTCATGTTGCGCCCAAAACACACCTGTGATGAGTTAAGAGACTAAACACAAACCTTTGTCCCTTGCACCTTACTCTGACCCTGATTCTGTTTAACCAGCCAAAGTGGAGTGTGACGCACTTTAAAAAAATAACAAACCGATTCACAAGAGGCCTTATCGATAAATAAGGTGCGAATTTGAGTGTAAATGAATGTTCCTGTCCCCTTTTTTTTCTGCCACTTCCACATCACCTCAAACGATCTTGAATAGGTAAAGCAGCCATTACAAAGAGATACAAGTTTTTATATATCACAACTTTATTTTAAGCACTTGTTATTGAAAACATATACACCTTAAATACTTTATAAATTTAGGCAGAATTAATACATTTAGGCAAAATTAACAGGCTCTTGTTGACAGTAAAAAACAGCATGTATGCTAGCCTTTCATAACCACACCATGTGCAATAGTACTTTTTTTTCCAACATTGTGCAATATTACATTTCAGTTTCATATGCTAAATTATTTTCATTAATCTATGTGCAATATAAGTGTCTACTACTTTTTCAATATCATTCACAATATCTCTCACAATATCATGCTCAATATTACTTTTCTATTTTAGTTTCCATTAGGCTCTGGTGTATCACTTCTTATACAATTTGTATTTTTACTCTGGTATTTATTTAACAAATTTTCTTTTCTTTCTTTTTTTTGTATATTTTACTTTTTTTGTTTTTACTTTAATTATTTACCTTACTCTTATTGCTAGTGGGTTCTATTTTGCAATGGTGTCAGTATTATTTCCTTTACACTTCATAATTGTCATTCTATTGTATAGATACGCTCATCTATATTTTTATTCTATTGTTTTTTTGCTATTATTTTGTTGTATTCTTTCATGAAACTCTAACACAAGAATTTCCTTTGGGACTCAAAGTTCTTATATAAGTTATCTTATATTACATTCAATGTTATAAATAGGCTAAAATGATCAGAACAATTCTCAACGGTTTCTTGCTGAGGTAAATGTTAAATAAAAAACTAAGGAATATATTCTGCACATTTTTGGGCCAACCCAAACAAGACCTCCTGCGACCTCCCTGTGGGTCCCGACCCAGTCTTTGGGAATGGCTGCTTGAGACCATGTGCTATAGATCATTTAAATAGGGCCCATTATGTCAGATGGTTGACTTTCAGCTGGTTATGTAGTTCCTCTGCCAGCATAGTGCTGGTTTGTGGAATCAATTAGAAACCAACAAAGTGCATCGAACTCCTTTGTGGGGTGGATGTGAAACGTTGGGGTCTCCAGCGAGAAGGCTGTCGCTGAAATAAAAACCCGTACGGGTCCATGTGACCTCACAGCTGAGCGCTGTCCTTGAACCCGGAATGTGCGGAGAGCTTTATTGCAAACAAACGTGCCACGGCTTCATCTTAGCAGGTAATTACTTTCTCAGCCCGCGGGGCAAGTTTCTGATGAAACCCGGATCGCTGCTACGCTGCAGTGAAAGTCATTTATACCAATCTCTCCATTATCCAGTCATTTCAAAAGGTTCCCGGGATAATATCTGCTGATGATCACCGTCACAGTACAAAGAGGTAGCGGCTCTTCGCCAGTCGCTAATTCAGCCAGCCTGGTGGAAGGCGTGGGATCGGAGCAGACAGCTTCTTAGGCCCGCGTGCAAAGAAAACAGAGCTCTGCTTCGCGGCCGTTCGCTGCCTTTGTGCTCACTGAGGCTCTGGAAGGAGAACAAACGGCTGACAAAACGTTTCAGGAGAGACATCAGCGGGAAAAGCACATGAAATACCCACAAACGCAGGCGCGTGAGCGCGCACACGCACACGCACACGCACACGCACACGCGCGTCCCGAGGCGCTTATATCAGACACGAAGAAAGAAATAATTCAGCTTTGCACTCCGAATCACCTCTGATAGTCCCCCCCAGCCATGAAATTTCAGCTTTGGCAAAGACGCGGGGCACTAAAAAAAAGGGGAGACGAAAAAACAAAATCACACAAACAGACGCAGAGACTCATGCACCCTCCCACGTACAGGGGGGGGTGGGGGGGAGGGCCTGGGGGGAGGGGCTGGGCGTCTCTTTATGTCTCACTCCGAGTGTGAGGACGGCACGGGGCTGGTGATTGGCGCCTGACGGGCTCGACGCCACGGAAGGGGCAGATGTTAAACGCCGATCCGCTCCCTCTCTTACGTAACGGGCTGTTTTATCCGTCCCGTTCCCCCGCGGTGTAACGAGGCCAATAAAATCAGAGCCTCGTTAGCATACTTATGTAAGCTGAACTAATGAACCGGGCTCATCCGCGACAGGAAACGGGGTTTATTCAGGGTCTGCATATATTTATATGTGTACGAGTATTTCGTCAATACCGGCTGAATTTGTTATACGGTCATGTTTTTTTTGTTTTTTGTCAGCCTCTGTAGTCAGGAGTCAGCCCCACTTTGTGATCAAGAGCCATGGAAATGGTTTATGGCGCGGTCGACACATTCTCCCTTTAATCCGCTGAACACTTGCATTAGTGCGAAGACGGCGAGGCAAGCATAGCATAAGCCATCCCAGACTGCTTTACCAGGGTGACAGTATGAGAGGGGAGGGGGAGATAAAAAAAAAAAAAACCTGGAGCGGGTGAGGGATAGGTCGAGGAGTGGATGAAGGAGGAGGACTGAGAGCAAAGAGGAGGAGGCCGGAGAAGAAGAAGACGGGGTTAAGCTGGGTGGAGGCCAGGACAGACGCACAGCGTGTCAAAGAGAGGAGAGGAGCACTGAGCGAGAGGAGGGGAGGGGGAGTCAATAGGGCAGAGCAGGGAGTCGGGGCTCCTCCGTGGGGGTTTGACTTCGCCCCCCCACCCGCTGTTCCTTTTGCTGCTTTTCTTCAAAAGCCCCATGTCTGGAATCTCACTTCAATTCTTTCATGACATCTTCGCCTGGCCATGCATCAGTGCCCTGCCCTCCTTCCACTGTCTGCTTCTTCGGCTGTCTTTGCAGAGTCACGGTTTGAACTCTAGGTGTGTGTGTGTGTGTGTGTGTGTGTGTCTGTGTGTGTGTGTGTGTGTGTATATGCGCGTGTGTGTGTTATATCAAAGCTGGAGTTCCAGATAAGCCTCTCCTAAACAGTGTGAGATCGACAGAGCTGAAGGCAGCCGGCTAAGATTAGGAACACCCGCCCTCTGAGGGGACCCCACACACACACACACACACACACACACACACACACACACACACACGTACAGTGCTAAAGTCAGGCGGCAACCTCCGGGTTCTGAAAAGTGAAGCCAACTTGAATTGGCCACCAGGGGGCGACTCCTCTGGTTGTATAGAAGTCAAAACTTCATGTGTTCAAGTCTTCTTCAATACAGCATGATGTTCATTTAGTAAATTATGGTCCATTTAGAGTCAAACAGACCATAAAGCAGGGGATGCTTAAGGGCGGGGCTACCTTGTGGTCACTACCATGGCGTTGACCGGTCTGGGGATTGTCCGTGTTTCCATTTCTTAACTTTAACCCTTTGTGTGTTTTCAGTGTATTAAAGTTAATTGTAACTTTTTTTTGTTGTTGCCTAAAAATGTCTTTTTCAGCATTTGGCTGTACTTAGCTCCACCTCTCGTGTCACTTCGACGTCCTAAAACCAAGATGGCGACGGCCAAAACCCTAAACTGGAGACTTCAAAACTGCAGTCCACAATCTGTCACAAATGGTTGACGTCACGGTGACTCAGTCCACGTCTGACATACAGTCTATGACTAAAGTGTAGTTTGAGGGACTTTACTTGAGTACTTACACTTTCCGTCCCTTATGCTGCTCCTCACCTACATTTCAAATATTAAACATATTTGACAGCTTTGGCTACTAGTTACTAAAATTTGATACACATGAAACCCACTTCCCCTAATGAACATTTTGAATGCCGGACTCATGATGAGGGAAGGGGTCCATATGAACACCCTCTGTTGTGGGTTGGACTTCAAGTAGCCTAGCCGTGACCAAACGGCTTTGAAGCTACAGTTGGTAACTTTAATGACGATATGTCTTCGTTATGTTTTGCTCAGACGTCAGTGGGCGGTTCTTGGTTTTTGCTGGACAGTTTACAACATGGCAGCTAGGTCACAAACGTTCTCATGTTTGCAGCTTAAATAACTAAAATATGCTTCTGAAAAAGTCTGAGGTGAGACCTCGGCAATGCAGTATCAGAATCTTGATTTATATTGGATCGGCGCTGGCCATTTTAGCGGTTTGACTGGAATTCACGAGCAGTGATTGACAGCGGACTCCTCGGCTCTGATTGGTTGTTTTTCTTCGGATGTGGTGGAATCTTATGAATGCCATTAGGAGCACTAAAAGGAGGAGGAGGAACTTGTCTTTTTTCTCAGATCATCCGTCTCATGTTTTACTGTTAGAATATAGTGACAGTTTGAGCAAATATAATAAAAAGTAATTTTTATTATGTTCACCAACTGCAGCTTTAAGTATCGCAACACTATCATCACACTTGCTCCGAGGAAGCCCTCATCTCTCCAGTATATTTTCATTTTCTTCCATCAAAACAATAGCATTAGGTGTGTGTAGCTAACTTGAGCAAGTCTAAATTAAAAGTTTTAGTTCTGTAATGTTACCTTTTCGACAGTATGCGAACGTTTCTTATTTTCCGTATCGAGGAAATGCTTTTTTAGTTGCATAGTATTTCTATCAGACTAGTTATTCATCTTCTTGGGGAAATTACATTTTTCCACTCTGCACTTACTTTCTTCTACGCACACATACACATACATTAGCCAGAAATACACACACAGCACCTATGGACATGCATTTGTGGGGAGACGTCAAACGTGATGGGGCTCCTGCTGCCCCCAAATCCTATGATCAAGAACTTTTGTGGTATTTATCATTTTGCTCACCGAAGACTTTCTTCCACCTCTGCATATGAGGCCCACACACGCACGCCCACATACTCCAATTCATGACATACCCACACTTACATTTACTACACAAAACCACACACACACAGACAGGCTATTTCGGTTTTCCCCGAGTTTGATGTCTAACGTTCTCAGTCCCGCCCTCCCCTTTTCATCCGTCTGCAATGTTTCCATTTGGGGGAAGTAGTGAAGCCCGAGATTACAGTCATCGGAGGCTCGGCTTTATCTCTCTGCTTTAAAAAAGAAAGGAGAGAGAGGGGAGGGAAAAGGGAGGAGGAGGAGGAGGAGAGGCGCTAATAACTGGCTTTTTTTAATTGTGCCAGGAGTCCCCCCGGTGTTTGCAGGGGCCAATGGAAGGACCGAGGCACCGTTGGTTTGGTCGGCACGCTGCTTTTCTGCTCCACAAAAAAAACAAAAAAAAACATGCATAAACGTTGAGCCTCGGCGATTCACGCGCACGTTGCGTGTTTCACAACAATCACGACAACAGCGAGCATTAGACACGGCCGTACCGCCGCCCCTCCTGCAAGGCTCATTCCCATAGAGAGAGAGAGTGAGTGAGTGAGTGAGTGAGTGAGTGAGTGAGTGAGTGAGTGAGTGAGTGTGTGTGTGTGTGTGTGTGTGTGTGTGTGTGTGTGTGTGTGTGTGTGCGTGCGTGCGTGCGTGTGTGTGTGTACAGGATGTTTAGGAGCGTTTGTGTGAGTGTGAGTTCTTTGAATCTTCAGAACAAGCTGTCCAAAAGCGCCTCTGCCAAATGAAAGCCGGCGGCCGGCGGTGATTCGCCGGCCAAACACTTGACTCGCAGAGCGGCAGCAAAGCATTCAGTAAAAAAAAAAACTCCTCTTTCATATGGCTAATTTGCATAACGAAGGAGAAAGCAGCCCCTCGCAGAAGTTTTCTGAGGACGTCTTTACCCGGTCGCCCCGGGTTTCTGCGTCTGTGAAGTTGACCGAGGTTGTGCTGCTCAAAAGGGAGCAAACTGCAATCAACCTGGTGGAGAAAAAAAAATCCTCGGCCATCTTTAATCAGATGGGGACGAGCGCGTCAAGGAAAAACTTTCCTCTCGACCGTCTACTTTTCTCTCTCTTGTCCTTTGTTTGATCTGCTCACGAGAGAGACAGCGGCGAGAGCGAGTGTGTGAGAGAGAGAAAGAGAGAGGCTGTGCAAGTGTGCGAGGGAGAGATTCATTATTCGGATAATGAGTCCATCTGGGACAATATGAGGCAGTTCACTTCCCCCGTGGTCGTCTCCACCATTCGGGGAGAGGACACTCTTCCAGCCCGGAGCCAGAGGACGCCGAGCGGCGGCGGCGGCGGCCTCGTTAGCATGCCCGCCGCTGGACGCCGCCATGCGGAGTTCCATTCAAGAGCACCGTCGTGTGTGTCCCTTCAGGAGTTTTCTGCTCTTTATCTGCGGGGCTGTGTAGTTTTTGTCCTCTGGTTAAGGCGCGCTTAGTACATTCAGAGGGGTTTATTGTGAGTGTGACCGGAGCAAAAACAGGAAGTGACAAATCCTGCTTTTTTCAGTGAAAGTATCTAAAAAAAATTTTTTTTAAATGGCAGCTTAACTAAAAGTTTCTTCTGGGTGTTTATTGTGGAGCATGCAAACAGGTCACATTACCCAGTTATTTTTATTCAGTAAGGAAGTATATTAGTGGGTTCTGCCAATCAGACTGGGTAAAGGATAGTTTTAGTAAAGCCCTGATTTTGGATGCCAGTGTCACCCAATGTCTTTCTATTTAACAATGCAGATTAAATAATTCTTAATTGAGAGGTTGTCATCATTTGGGCAATCATTTCTTTCCTCTCAGCCCGGTTGCTAAGTTTCTTTTGTGGATATTGTACATTTCTGCAAATCACGCACATGTTAAATGTGGGCGTTTTTGCATTCTGTCAGAGCAAGTGACTTGCAGTATATCAGGCAAACATCATTGGAAGTTTTGTGGTGCAATAACAAGTATAACAAGACAAGACAGCCTGCCTAGGGTGGTGCATAGGTCAATTCATTTGCAATTAATAACAAAACTACTCAGCACTTAACCAAGTAGTTTTGTTGCCAATTGTTTCACAGCGTTACCCGTGTTGCATTGTGCAAGCGTGATACTGATTTCAAACGTATTAATGAAAAAGATTTATTCAGAAACGTTGACATTCAACATTGCAGAAACGCACAATGCCTACAATTTATTTTCTGCCAACTGGGTTGCTTCCCTGAGTAGTGCCATTGAGATTGACAGGGCGCTGAGTGAGTAGTTCAATAGGCTCAGCTTGACACGCAGTGACATATGCTGATATAACAGCAAGACATGACGGTGATAATTGATAACTGTCAAAAACAAATGTAATTTTAGTTTATTACAACTGGCTTGGATCCTTTTTTCCCATTCCAATTATTCACAGCTCTGTGATAAGAGAATTGTAAAGGCTTATGTGAGTAAAAACTTGCATTTTCTCATGACATTGTATTATGTTTGTTATTGAGATTGTTTTTAAATCATACTGATAAAATAGAAGACCGCAGGTGAAAGGAGATACTTTTTTTGTCTGGAAAACTGCCCAATCTGCAAAACACTAACCTCTTGCCCTGTTGGACTTTAGCCATGTGAGTAAATTCCCAGACCTCAGCAATTAACTTAGTGAGTGCAATCTAATTATAACTGATGTAAATGCATTCCCTAAACTATGAAAAATTACAGTGCTTTTGTGACAATTTAAAAGATAATACACCCATAAAAAAGCACAGTAAAGAATGGTTTCAGAGTCATACGTTCATAAGCAACAATTCATCAGTATTAACTAAAACCATAAAAAAAAATTAAAATACGTCATGTTTGAAAATGGTTAAAATCCGAAAAAAGTCCCTCATTTTACATTGTTTACTATATTCTTTATTGTTTAATTTAAGACGTAATAGTGCCAATCGGCAAAGTCATCAGCCTGAAATCGATTGCTCTCTTCTCCACCAACATACCTCGGGGAAATTGCCGCATTTTTCTCATTCGAGTCAAGTTCAACATCGCTCTCGTGATTTCTTTGTCACAGTTTTCTTTCACGCCTAACCTGATGGGTGTTGTTTGTTTGTGATAAAAGCAGCCCAACCATAGACCTTACATAAGAAGTGGACGTCGTCATGGTGGCGTCATCCGTTGGTTTGTGGACTGACGTTATGAAGCCTCGAGTTTGGCGATTTCGCCGTCGCCATCTTGGGCTATGGCCGTCGCCATGTTGTTGTTTTTTGCAGCCAATGAACAGAAGTGACCATATTTGGAGAGACGTAGTGACTCTATATGTCTCTGGTAGCGGCAGCGACCTGTCAATCACCTTGTAGCCCCGCCCTAAAGCCCACCCTGCTTTATGGTCTGTTTGACTCTAAATGGACCATAATTTACTAAATGAACATCATGCTGTATTGAAGACTTGAAATTGGAGATTGAGACATAAACTCATGTTTACAATGTTTACTGAGGGAATAAATCAAGAGAGAAGTAGAGTCATTTGGTAAGAAGAGGGAATGCAAGTTTTAAGAAACTTCTCTCGGCAGAACCGGAGGTTGCTACCGGAGATCAACTACAGATGTGATTTTAGCATCAATTCAAACTACTAGTGAAAGAGTACATTCACTCAAGTACTGTAGCCTACTGTAACTCTGCTACTTTGCACCTCTACTCCACAGCCTTCATATGACAGCTGTAGTTAATAGTCACTTTGGTGAGTTGGATGCCCTGCACACCCACACAGGTGTGTTCAATTATTCCGGCTGATTAGACCTGTAGCCAGCTGGAAGTTGGGTGGAGAAAACGGTGACAACAGTGTTGGTTGCCGCTTCCAGCAAGGACAACAAACCCAACAGAACGGTGAGGGAGATGTCAATCAAGCAAGCACTAATTAGCCAACATCAGTGAAAACACCTGTGTGGGTGGACCATGGGTGTGCAGACATTATACCTTTATTATTATTCCTTTTGTAAAATATGGTGCATTATTATGAATTGAAACGCCGAACAGTAAATTAAGTCATTTGTGATCTCCATCCTGACCACCTACAGAATTAAAATGCTGCTCATACTTAAATGTATTAACAAGTCACAATTCAATAACTTATATGAATACAACACTGATAGGGTCTATAGTGCATTATGAATATTTTGACTCTTGAAACCTCTAATACATTTTGGATAATATTTACACCATTTTACTAGAGTCAAATGTTTTCAAAAGTATTTTATAGGTTACAAAAATTATAAATATATTTTATTTTCCACTTTCAATGAGTTAATGTTTTAACCAACATCAGCCCTGATCATGAATACCAAATATGCATTTATTCTCAGTGCTCCATCATACAGCAGCAATGCCAGTGGAAACCAGGTAAACCGTGTATTGCCCCTTCCAGCAAGAACAAAAAACCCACGGAAGGTTGAAGGAGATGTGAACTATGTAGACATCATATATTATGATGCACTATTATAATTTAAACCACCAAAACAGAAAAATTAGTAATTAGCATGAGCTCCATCTCCATCGAGTGACAGCATTAAAACACTGCTAATACTTAAATGTATAAAACATAAGTCAATAACTTAGAAGAATATACCACTGATAGGGTCCATTGTGCAGTGATTTTTCTTAATACATTTATGACAGTGCTTCTCAATAAGTGAGTGAAATGCAAGGATCCCACAGTAACTACTCGTCTGCAGCATGGATGGTACAATGGACCTAGTTCTGTCCCGTTTATAGCTGCCCCTTATTATTTATGAGACATGAGGTCCAGTTGCAGTCTAAACTAACAACACTCATAGTCAAATGGTAGTACGTGAGCTGTTTGTGACCAGAGAAAATAACTGAACACACGACGCAGCATGATGACATCACCAAAACTGTCCAACGAACGACTGACCTCTCAGTCGTATGATTTCCAGTTTACAGCCCACGGTGTGATTGTGATAACCAATCATCATCCTTTTGTTCCAGCCAACCACGTGTGTAACCCAAGTTGGAAGAAATAAAAAATCTGGTCCATAAAAACTGATGTGCACACAAATTAGAACATCAGAACTTGACATTAGTTGAACAAAGAAATCCAATGTAGAGGTATGAGGAGCTCAGACAGCTGCCGCATTACTCTTTTATTCTTTACTCTGGGGGTTCTTCTGAGCTTCATGTGGTGCACTGCTGCGTGGTGCATCCCAATAGCTGGAATAAACCTTAAAGTATGGATTTTTCCATAGCGTTGAGCCGCCAATTTAGCACCCATGGCTGATGTGATTTTACCCAGCTGGGTATGGAGCTCGCTTCCCGATGGGAGAATCAGAAACGTTAATCAATAGGCTCTCTCCCTCTCTAACTCCTCCCGTTTTTCCCCCCTCGAAAAACAAGCAAACAAAAGAGCGGTCGGCCCTCCCCGACGAGGAGGCAGACGCGAGAACAACTTTACAGCAGGAAGTCACAGCCCTTTGAGGTAGTCTTTGAAGCCTCTTGGTGAATATGTCACCTTTGTCTTTTCCTCCTGTCACGGTGCCATGTCTTCCTTCCTTTTGCTCCTCCACTTCTTCCCCCTTCCTGAGCCCAAAAAAACCCACATCAGGCTTGGCGGGCAAGCCCTGCAGGAGAGAAGAAAAGCCGGTAAACGTGTGCAAGGTCGCAGATAAGTGGAGGTGTTAACTTGTAGAATGAGACAGAGACCAACACCACGTGCACGCCTGCCTGCTAGTGCACGAGGTTCTGTTCAGAACTGCACACAGGAAGCTCACTGGGACACTTCCCTTGTCATTAATCACAGCGACAGGCCTTTTGTTGTCACTGAGCAGCGGTGCACAGGGTACCATAGCTCTACTGTTTCTGACTACACACTCGTGCACACACATATGCAACACACCACATTTGCATGTACATGTGTGACTGTGTAGGACCATGCTGGCCTTGATCGAACCCACAAAGACTGTTGCATTATTTCTGTGTCTGCCAATTGGCTCTTTGTAACAAAGGAGTATCAAGTGAGGGGAAAAAAACGGCTCACATGCACACTAAAATTCCACTGCTATTCTGAATACGACAATATTCTGAATTTGATACAAATCATGTAAACAGAATATTCCATTTGGATATTCCAAATTAGACCTCATTCTGAATGGAGCATTTTCCACTAAAGATATTTGTATTCTTTGGACATCTCAATTGAGGTTTTTATGACCGTTGCAGCCTCTCGCCTGTGTACGCTCAGCCCTGTACATTGTACACAAACCAGCCAACAGTTTGCAGCGATGCATGCCCAAAAGAAAAAGCCCACATTTATGGTCGGGAGGAGAAACACACCTTCGTTTAAATATTTTGAAGGATATGAAGAGATTTTTGGATACGCGCAAAGATCGTAACGCATACCTTTTCAAGAAGGTGGATGAAGGACTGAAAGAGGGTGGGGAACAAGTCAGCCACTTGTTACGTTTATCAGAGTGTTAACGAGAATATTAGTGGAATATTCATTTTCTTTAGCCACGTAAACAGCTTAGTGGGAATATTGTCTTTTTCAGAATAAGGGGAAAAAACGGAATTAATGGTGCATGTAAAAAGTATTCAATGACGGGAGGACCATGTGACTTTTAACAAAAGATTTAGTGGCCCTAAGCTTCAAACTATGATGCCTTAGGTATCCCTCTAACATTTGCTCTGGACTTATCAAGTCAAGGGAGGGCTTGTCAATATAAGTTCGTTACATGTAAATGTATTTTTTTAACTAAAGTTATAACTTTACAGGAAGTCTCGGGTTTTGTCAACAAAACCACTGAGTTAGGTTTATGAAAAGAACGTGGTTGACTTGGCTAACGACTCCCGTGACTATACTATAACAGTTGTTCCGACTTTAATAATGCGGATGGGTTTACATTGGAGTTGTAAACCTCCAGGCGTCGATATTAGACACCGAGGGCCTCTGACCAAGTGTGGATAGACGAGTTTGTAGTGAGAACGGGTTGAAATATTAGATAACCAAAAATAATGTTAAGTATTTAAAAAAGGAACATGAGTGCATGAGTAAGGAATGTTATGTCATGTACAAAGGGCTTGAACTCAAGTTCTGAGTGATAAAAAAGATACGACAGTAGGCACCTCTGCACAAATTAGGCGGCAGGAAGTCTTCATTAATGAAGCATAAAACTCCGGTACACATGCAGATTTTTTCGCCTATCTCGAAACATTTTAAACCCACGCAGAGACGTCTTCGCATCAGTTTGTGGCAACCTGAACGAATCTGCATCTATTTGTTATTTATTATTGACTTTGCACGCAATCGCGCCGCCCCTGGACTTCGCGTCACATTCCGTTGGAACACACTGTAATGCAACTACTACTTTCTATTTGCACACTGTCGATCTCTCCACGTCTCTATGTAAATTACAAATCCATTATCAATTGATAGTATGTGACTAAATCAAGTGTATTCAGTGTTAAAGTTGTGAGCTCGAGAGACAAAGATGATGACAAACTCCAAGAAAATGATTGCGTTTTTACAACGTGTCACACTGAATAAAACACTGCTCCATCTGATCCTTGTGTCATTATGAGATTCTGAAGTAAACAGCAGTCTGTAACAATAATTTGAATTACAGGTGAATGTTTCTGGCTCTTATTGCCATTTTGAGACAGTCTCTCACCAAAACAATTGGTGTAAAAGTGTGGATAATGACCATGTAAAATGGCCATTACTTATGAGTGTGCATTATCGTGGTTACGCATAACTTGACCTTTTAAAGAGTCAGACAATATGCAATTTAGAATTTCTCACCTGATACGCCAAACTATCTTCCAAAGCCACACACACTTTGAGGAGTGATTGTGGATGCAGCCACACGCTCCGTACCAGTGGTTGTTGTGGCTTTGTCTGTTAGAGCTTAATGAAAGTAAAGCCTATTTTAACAAGACAATTCTCCATGCAGCGAGTTTAATTCAAGTATGGCTGCTGGCTGCCACATTGAAATGAAGTCGAATTAACTGCCGTCCTTTGCTCTCTGTGAGCCTGCAGCCCGATCCAAACAACATATGCATTTCTCACATGCAGCAGCAATAACATGTAGAAAGATAATTAAATTGTCATTGTAAAGTGCAACATAAGGCTGTGGTACAATCCGTTAGCTAAAATAACAGACAGCCTTATTTATCATTTTATTTTTTCTTGTCATATTTAATAAATTCCATTGACCTGTGTGCCTGCTGTTACTGTACTAATGGTAGACACCAACATGCATACAGTAAGCAGAATAGCGTGTGACATTAAGGATGGTAGTTTGTTGACATGTGATCAATCCATGTTTTGGATGTATGAAGAGAACTGGATATAGCGTTGGAGGCGGGGCCATGTTTATTCCAATGAAAGTTGGTCAGTGGCGGAGAAAGCTGGAATTGCTCAACAGGGTACTGAAAAAATTTAACCTGATCTTCTGCATCCATTAGCTCATAGAATAAGGGCACTAGTGCTTCCTTTAACCCACTGGTTCTCAAACTTTTTTTGTCACGTCCCACTTTGGAGGAAGAAAAATGTTCATGCCCCACCACCCTAACAAAATTGTAAAAAAATGGTCCATGTTGAATTTTTATTGAAATAGAAACATTATGTGACTCCATCTGTGCTTTTTCAACTGACGTTAATAGATAAAGAAAATTGCAATCACTTTCAAGTAAACCAGATTGCTCCATCAGACAAAAACAAAATGTGCAATCACTTTGTTAGAACAATGCAAATAAAATTCTATCTGTGCAAAAAATAACTAATATTTGGCAAAACATGGCTTATTATGGCTGCAATTAACCTGTTTTGCACTGAATATATTTTCAAGATAACAATAAAGTGCAAACTGTGAAAAACTAAACAAAACAAGTTCAAATATTTGACAATAAAGAGTTTTACTGAGTTTTACACTGTATATCTTTTCAAAACAACAATAACGTGCAACCTGTGCAAAACCAAACCAAATGAGGTCAGATATTTCTTTCTTTTTCTTTTGTTGTCTGTCCTATGCATTTTTTATTTTATTTTTGTAAAATTTTAAATATTATATAGGTGGAGGCTTCAAATAAGCCAAGTTGGCATTTGCCTCTTCCTGCACTGTGATTTTCATTTATCTCTGTTATGTTTTTTTATTTTTAATTTTATTGTTTGAATTGTGCAAAAAAGATATGTGTGAGTTATCAAGTTGTCTCAGTATTAGTGGAGCAGTGAGCTGCTTTCCACTAAAAATCTTTTTAAAACAGGGTGTCAGACTTGATACGGCCTCTCTCAATCCAGGCTCCATGTAGAGCTCAGATCTGTACTTTGTTTGGAGAGAGGCAACAGCAGAGCAGCCGAATGTGGCGCAGAACGCCCGTGTGAGTCGCTAAGGACCTTGGCCGTCGCGCATGCGCAACCGTAACCTGTTAACGGTGTAATGTAAACATTTCTGCTGTGTTCATACCAAAAGCGTTGCGAATTTTTCACATACAAAACAATGCACAGACGCGGATTGATGCGAATAGCGCAAACCGGACGGCGCAAACCGGGCGGCGCGACACAAACAATTCGCCTCATTGCGAAAGCCAATCAGCGTTGAGAAGCTCCGCCCGTCATCACTGACATCTTGCCGCTGTTGAATCAGAAACTATGGAGGAGAAGTTGATAGACTGGAAGCGGCAGTCCTCCCGATCCTGGAGAAGCTGTGAGCGGCTACGGATGATGTTATGAACCCAGACACGAGGGCGTCTGATGTTCCCACGTTTGTGGGACTTCCTCAACACGTACAAAGCAGAAATATTAGTTATTTCTTCCACGGTGGATGGCAGAAATTAACTATTTCCACGGAGACAAGCCACGCACCGAATGACGCAAAATAACCACAAATAGTCCAGCGAGTAAACTCACGCGAGTAAAGTGGCGTGAAAATTCGCAATGTTTTGGTGTGAACACAGCAAGTTTTATGTCCGTGTACTTTGTACTTTTGTAATATGTGAATTTGTCAATAAAGTTCTTGAAATAAAAATATTCTGCATTTCCCCCTGCGTCCCACCTGTAATACCACTGCACCCCACTAGAGGTGCGCACCCCACAGTTTGAGAAACACTGCTTTAACCCCGCCTCCCGATTGCTCGGTCTTGAGGCTCGCTCACATGACATCATAATGCCAAGGAAAACAACTCCGACCTAATGATTTAAACGAGGGCTATTAAAGTGTTCGTACCAGGGAAGTTTATGTACCGTCGATATACAGACTCCTCTTTCCCAATTTAAGTCTATGGGAAAAAATGATTTTAGGCCCCATGGCATCACATGACACACCTGAAAAGCTGTAATTACACGGTTTGGCCACAAATGTCAAATTTGCTTGGCTCTTCCTTTGGGGGGTTGGCCAAATTAAATTTAAGTGGCAACAGACAACTTTTCAACCCCAATCTCACTGCTTTGATAAAAGCGGAATAAAACACCACATTGTTTCTGTTATAGCCTACACTTTGCAACAGCCGCCCGCTGCTGTATAATTTTACGTCATGAAATCACATGAGAATACATAAATTAGTCAGCTAGCGAGCAAACTACTTTGCACCGGCTGAATTTGATTTGCTACAGCTGGTAACTGAAGGTCCGTCTGTTTTGGTGGCGCAGTGGTGGACTTTCTTTGTGCTGTAAATGGAGCCTTTGATCAGACCCCGGTGGCAGACACAATTGCATCGTGAGAACGAGGCTTACAGTGAACCAATCTAAACACTGATGGTGTCATTATTCGATAGCCGTTACATTGTCCAATCAACATTTTACTCCATAATGGAAGCAAAAGAAAAAAAATAGCGAGTCTATTGCCGCTTTAGCAAACGGTGAAATGAGAAGTCAGTTGTAAAATAAGAATTGTTTTGCAATCGGGACTTGGCTTTTATTACACATATAAGAACAACAGTCCTTATTCAGTTTGCCTCACACATCTGCATTAACCGGCTGATCAAGAGAAGCTGCTCGATGATTCCAAATTAGCACGGTGAGAGGCCCGCTGAATATAAATGTCTACCAGCTTCATGTGTGTCATTTAGCTAAAGGGCTGACATTGAAGAGTGAGGAGCCCTTGTGTGAATCAACCGGAGCCGAGTCGGTTGATACTGGGCCGTAACCGGTAACACACATAAGCTCGGGCACACACACACACACACACACACACACACACACTTTCTCTCACACATAAATGGATTTACAGTGGCGGGTGTTTTTTTGTTCCCGCTGCTTTATCTCCACTCTTGGCAAACAAGTGAATAGCCCACATTCAAACGAGATAAGCTCATCAACTGTATGTGTGTAGCGGGTGTTTGTGTACATTTGTTTGTGTGTGTGTTTAAAGGCTTTAGATGGTGCTTTAAGGCACCACGGGCATTATGCCCCCAAGATGCTACAATTTGGATCAGACATTATCCTGTGTGTGTGTGTGTGTGTGTGTGCGCGTGTGTGACAATGCTTCTGGGTCAACTCTCTCGCTGTTGAACTTTATTTGACCCTACCTCCCATAATGCAACACTCCTAGTAACCTCCTACGGCTTCCCACAATTCCTAACATGCTTTTCAATCACACACACACTTATTGCAGAGATGCTGACACAAACATCCGTCCTCTCTCAGCCGGATCCGTTTGCTCTCGTTCCTCAAAGTGACAAAGAGCTCTCGAGCTGTTTGCTGACAGTCCTTGTTTACCTCCCTTCACTCCTACTTCTCCTCCTCCCCCTATTTTTTGCTTATTGTTTTTATAAACCACCCCTCGCTCTGAGAGAGTCTGTCACGGATTTAAAAAAGATCCTCAGACACGGACCAGGACTGCGAGAGGACAACCCGGTTGTATGTGCAGTCTCACAATACCTGAGGATCTATTTCTGTCCTCCTTCGTTCAAGCATAGGAGTGTGTGTGTGTGTGTGTGTGTGTGTGTGTGTGTGTGTGTGTGTGTGTATTTCACACACACAGCGGGGCCGTCACAGTTTATCAGCTGCAAAATTTTGCCCCATATCGATTCTACGCCTTAAATGAAAATGGGTGCGGGGAGAATCATAAAACGCCACGCAATGAATTGACATAACTGTTCTCAGCTTGTAAAAATGAGCCTCAAGGGTGCAGAGACAAAGCTTCCACTAATCGTCCTCACATCGGGACGCCCATACTCGCACATGTATACACACGCACGCACACACACACACACACGGAAGTACCTGCTCGAGGCAGGTAGGCTTTCTTTAGAGGTGTAAATGAGCGGGGGAGATGTGTTTTGGAGGTGACAGGAGGAGGCGCCTGCAGTCAGAACCGATGGTGTTACGATCAGTCGAAAGCTTCTACTCACCATCACGTTCCCCCCATGGACAAGTGCTCCCTCAGTCACATTGAACACGTGGCGCTATAATTATAGCGCCACGTGTTCATACAAACGGTGTTTGTTTTTGCTCCTCTTTATGAGATATGTCTTCTCAGGAAACAGTCAGGTGGCACACAGGAAGTGGTGTGATTCACATCTCCAATGGCAGGAAGAGTGGTGTGTTTGAGATGAACAGAAGAGCCTCACTTTGATAGAGTTAGCAGAAGTGATTTCCGAGGCAGGATCCCACAAGAGTACAGCAGGGTGACGAATTAAAGCTAAAGGACTAGTGTGGGGCCCACAGTAATGTTGGACACAATAATAAGAACTGGACAAGGACACCCCCCCAGATTCTCATGTATTCTCATTTATTTATTATTTTTATTGATTGTTAATTGTTTTGTTTATTCATATGTTCATCTGCAATAGAAACTGAAATGGTTTAGGAGTGTAATATTTGGTTACAATGAGTAAAGCTCATACAGGCACTAAAGTCAGTTCAGGGGTCCTTTGGGTAGGAAGCGAGGGGATCGTTATACTGGCTTCATTCAGTAGACCAAAAACAGCCTGCAGCGTGTGGTTGCGTTGCGCTGATGTGCGTGTATTTCTGTGCTTTCAAGTGGGTAAAAGTGGTGAAAAACTGTATAAAAGTAGCGACACAGATGTATAACAACTATAAGAGTAACGGACTATCAGTAACGCAAATATGAATGTATATTGGAATTTTTTAATGAGGATTTAGGTAAAATGGCCGCCACGCCACGGTCACGCCGTTCCGTGAAACGTAAAGCTTTTGATAACTTTTACTCACAAAGATCTTTAGATCATACTGACCAAATTTGAAGTGGATCTGACGAACTCCCTAGGAGGAGTTCGTAAAGTAAAGTGCTTAGAAAAGGGGAAAAAAATAATGAAGAAATCACACAAAAATACAAATGGCCGACTTCCGGTACGGTTTAGAGCATGGTGCCAAGAGACTTTTTTTAAGTCTCAATGTAATACATGTCCCTACCAAATTTCATATATGTAGGGCAAACGCAGCGCTGAGGCTGCTCTTTTGAAAATTTGTAAGGGCCGCTATTCAGGGGATTTTTAACGGTCAAGCCAAAAACCCACGAGATAATTAATTCCATCACACACGTGTAAAGTTGCATGAGTTTTTGAGCATCTTAAGCCACTAAACAATCAGCTTCATTTTACATGGCAATTATGCGTCGCCATGGCAACGGAGTTTTTGTAGCACCCCCTAGTGTTTCAATGGCATAAAATATTTGGGATATGTTACAGGATGCAATGTGCACATATGTGACACTAGGCCCAATGGTTTTGATAAGATATCAACAATCATTTGATAACTTTTGATGATATAGCTCCAATAATGACCCCCAGCAAATTTGGTATGAATCGGACCCAGCGTGTAGGAGGAGTTCGCAAGAATGTTTTTCACAAAATTCAAAATGGCGGAAAATTTAATTAGGCGGAGCTTAGGGGTCTGAGAGGGGGTCTTTTTTGTAGAGCAGGTGGAGATGGACATGTGTGTCAAATTTCAAGTCAATCGGACAAACTGGCTGAGGGGCGTCACCTGTCAAACTTCTAGGGGGCGCTAGAGAACCATTTTTTAATACATACATGTATGACACCTATAACACACATCTATTTTCACCAAGCCTGACAAGCGTGCCAAATTTGGTGACTCATCCATCTATGCATTGTCATCCGCTTATCCGGGGTCGGGTCGCGGTGGCAGCAGACCTAGCAGGCCGACCCAGGCTCCCCTCTCACCCGCAACACGTTACAGCTCGTTCTGGGGGATCCCAAGGCGTTCCCAGGCCAGCTGGGAGATACAATCCCTCCAGCGTGTCCTGGGTCTTCACCGGGGCCTCCTACCAGTTGGGCGTGCCTGGAAAACCTCTAACGGGAGGCGTCCAGGAGGCATCCTGATTAGATGCCCGAACCACCTCAGCTGACTCCTTTCGATACGAAGGAGTAGGGTCCGGTGCAGCGCCTGTTTTACTGCTGCAGCCGCACCGATCCATCGGTCGATCTCCCGCTACATCTTACCCTCACTCGTGAACAAGACCCCGAGATACTTGAACTCCTTCACTAGATACTGCGTCCCCACCCGGAGGGAGCAATCCACCGGTTTCCAGCAGAGCACCATGGCCTCAGATTTGGAGGTGCTTACTCTCATCCCCGCCGCTTCACACTTGGCTGCAAATGGGGGGGTCCACTGCTACCGGCCCACGTCACACCCTCCCCAGGTACAGGAGCGATGTACCGCATTCCGGTAAGAATCCAGGGGGGTACACATCAGGCAATGGTGGATTCGGGCTGTACGCAGTCTATGATCCACCAGAGCCTGGTTCGGCCCGGGGCATTGGTGGAGGCATTGTGGGGGAAAATTCGGTGTGTGCATGGGGATGTTCATGAGTATCCCATAGTGTCAGTGGAGATTAGATACATGGGGAAAAAGCATAGTATAAAGGTCGCGGTTAGCTCCCGCCTTTTGCACGCCATGATCCTTGGAACAGATTGTCCGGGGTTTGACAGGTTAATGGGGCAGGCTGCGGGGGTGCGTTCACGGCAGACAGGGTCATGCGCTGTGCTCAACGGCAACGCGAGGTCTTCCGACGCTGCAGACGGGGAGGGGGAGCCGGCGGGGCTTCCCGTGGAGACTCCACCGGCTCCCGAGCTCCACTCCATGAAAGATTTACCATTCGAGCAGTCTCGGGATGATACTCTGCGCTCGGCCTTTGACCAAGTGATAAAGATTGATGGTCAGCTGACGCAACGCAATCATACCCACAGAACGAGTGGTGGTAAAAAAAAAAAAGAAAAAAAAATGTGAGCTCGAGGCAGTACGGTGAAAGTTATCTTTCGTTTGGATTCACTTTCACCGGGGATCCGACTGCACCGACTCCGTTATGCTTGGTGTGTGGGGAAAAGCTATCAAACAGCGCCATGGTCCCAAGCAAGCTGTGACGTCATCTCGAGACGAAACACCGTCACTTAGCAACAAGAACAGGGACTATTGTGTTCGCCTGCGCACACAAACTGAGAAACGGGTAACTTTTATGGAAATCCACAAATGTGTCTGAGAAAGCTCTCAAAGCCCTCAAAGCTATTTAGTAGCTGAACTGGTGGCTGTCGTGTTTTTAAATACACATAAGACGTGATAACAACTGCTCTTAATTGTAACTCTTTATTCCACGTTCCGCATGCTGTCTCCCCAATACCGGCTCTGCCCCAGGTTGTCCTTCTCACCTGAATCCCCCGTCTCGTCTCTGGGAGCAGACACCGACACAGGACGTATTGCTGGACCCGCTGGAGGGAAGGGGGGCACGGGAGAACCAGAACTGATAGGGGCAGACTGTCAGACCCTGCTGCAGTACAATGAGAGGTTCTCTAAAGTGACCCTGGTGCTCAGAGACACTACCTCTTTAGTCCACAGGGGGCGCCAGAACCAACACAGAAGGAAAGTTTCTCATAGTAGTTTTAATATTCTCACCTCTGACATCAAAGCAGACTGATCTGATGTACCCTTCACAGCTGACGTCCCTCCATTCCCCATCTGAATTCATCTGTGTGCAGGGATCTTCTCAGCCGTTGTATTCCGGTTCTCCAGGCCCCCATCGTCTCAACTCCCTCTCCCCGGGTTTGTAGAAGCTTGTGTTTGACAGTGACCACCTCCAGCCGTCATCGTACAGTCCTAGGCTCGCTGAAAGCAATATTTCATTGTGATATAAAGAAATAGACTTTCAGATATTTTTACTTCCCATTTACAGTCTTGATACTGCCGATCTGTCTGATATGCAAAACTTTAAGGACAGGTTCCCAATTATTTCAAGTCGGTCTTAAAACAATATTCAGGTGCTAATATGAACATTGAAACAGGTTTTACTTTCTGTCATCACTCCTGCTGTTCATAAAGGACGAAGCGTCTCACAACGTGGTGACGGCTGAGCTGATGGCTAGCAGCTAACGATGCTAACAGCGCTAACAGTGCAACATTACGCCACTATATATTTTTATGGATGATGTTTGTTTGATGAGATGTCAATGCTGTAAATATCCAGTAGAGATTAGCAGCATGTTGCATTAAATTATGTTTTATATGAAAAATCTTAATCTGTAAAGTAACTGTCAAATAAATGTCCCTCTGAAATGTAACATAAAAAAAGCATTGAACTAAAATACTCAAGTAAAGTACATACTTAGGTACAGCTCATCTGCATACTTTCCACCACCGTGTGAATGTAAATCTTTCAGACCACCTGTCTGACATAATAAAACTCCACCATGTTGTTCAGGGTCTTCTGGTCCTCCAGGTCTCGTATGGTGGCCAGGTCGGTGTACTGCTCTCTGCAGTGACGCTGTGCTTCAGTCATGTTCTTCAGCTCAACAAAATGGTAGCGACGTTCAGATGAGACGGCACACAGCCCTGGATTGACAAACAGCATCTTGATTACATTTAATATTAAGGAGGAAGGGAGAGGGAG
>JACSYO010001717.1:195000-212500 GCA_016806645.1 Ophiodon elongatus
ATTGTGCCGGAGCCCTGCGGTTCTTTTTGTTGGCTACAGCGTATGCCGCATTGTATTTCAATCAGGAGAGACCAGTTGAATAAAGAAAGGATAATTGTTTATTGTTAACAGATGATATGTGATGAAGTCTCAGAGTCTTTGGTGCTTGGACTCTACAGGGAGATTTGTAATTGAGGGCCGTCTGCCCTGATCAGCAACAAGATAGATCCCCCCGTGGAGTCCAGACCTGGTGGTGGTGGTGATGGTGGTATTGATGGTGGTGGTGGAGGCTGATGAGGCTGATAGAATGATGAGTTGATGAAGCTGATGGATCTGTAAAGACTGGGCAGAGATGGGGAGGTGGAGGGGTGCGTAACAGCAACATGAACGTACTGAAGGTAGAGAGACAGTCATATTTAAAAGAGACAGCAGCAAGATGATAGGCTCACCATGTAATTGTTTCGTTGTGTTTATTGGATGGAGGAGACCAGCTGATATCAACAGCTGCCGTCTGATTGACACCCCGAACAATGACAGCAAGTAAATAATGAGTGAGCATAAGTGAGAAGTGATGCAGAAATATGAGAAATAAATTACGGGCTTGTAAAAGTATGGTCTTCCGACTGAACTTGAGTGAAAATAGGCTTGTCGATATCCTCAGGCCCTTACTTTTATCAAGCATGACAAGTTTGGGGCAGATTCGATGAAGTCCAGTTGAGTTACATGAGCTCGTTTAATGAAGATTCAGGTAAAATGGCCGCCACGCCACAATCACTTTTAAGTAAACCAGATTGCTCCATCAGACAAAAACAAAATGTGCAATCACTTTGTTAGAACAGTGCAAAAAATAACTAATATTTGGCTCACAGAGGTAGGATGTGGTGAAGGGAAGCAGAACGCCGTGTGAGTCGCCAAGGAGCTTGGCCGTCGCGCATGCGCAACCGTAACCTGTTAACGGCGTAACGTAAACATGTACACGAAAGTACAGGCATTTCGCCATGTTTTTATTAATAACTGCTGTGTTCATACCAAAAGCGCTGTGAATTTTTTGCACGAGTAGATTACACACAAAGTCACTGCACAGACGGGAATGGATGCGAATAACGCAAATTTCTGCCGGGCGGCGTGAATGACGCGACACGAACCATTCGCCTCATTCGCGTGACGCTGTGTCTTTAAAGCCAATCAGCGTTGAGAAGCTCCGCCCGTCATCACTGACGTCTCGCGAGAAACTATGGAGGAGAAGTTGATAGACTGGAAGCGGCAGTCCTCCCGATCCTGGAGAAGCTGTGAGCGGCTACGGATGATGTTATGAACCCAGACACGAGGGCGTCTGATGTTCCCACGTTTGTGGGAACATGTACAAAGAAGAAATAGTGGTTGTTTCTTCCACGGAGGATGGCGGAAATTAACTATTTCTATGGAGATAGGCCACGCACCCTCTCCCGCGCGTCTAGCGCGATGAAGCGAAATATCCACAAATAGTCCGGCGAGTAAACTCACGCGAGCAAAGCGGCGCGAATATTTGTATTTTGGACACAGCAAGTTTTATGTCCGTGTACTTTGTACTTTTGTAATATGTGAAGTTCTCAATAAAGTTCTTGAAATAAAAATATTCTGCATTTCCCCCTGCGCCCCACCTGTAATACCACTGCTCCCCACTACAGGGGCGCGCCTCACAGTTTGAGAAACACTGGTGTAGGAGGAACAATAATGTGTTTTTCACAAAATCTAAAATGGCGGAAAATTTAAGTAGGCGGAGCTTAGGGGTCTGAGAGCCTTTTTTGTAGAACAGGTGGAGATGGACATGTGTGTCAAATTTCAAGTCAATCGGACAGACTGGCTGAGGGTGTTGCCTGTCCAAATTCCAGGGGGCGCTAGAGAGCCATATTTTTTATAAACAAATATGACACCTATATCAGATGTCTATTTTCACCAAGCCTGACAAGCGTGCCAAATTTGTTGAGTTTTTGAGTATGGAAAGTACCCCAAATATGCGCCCAATTGCGTCCTTAGAATTTCATTAGGGTCCTCCCAGACCGACGTTGTCGGTGCTCGGACCCTAATAATGCTGCGTTCACATGGAATCAGGCGCACAGCACGCGGGATATTATGTTAGTGGACGAGACATAAAAAAATTATATCTGTCTCCCAGAATAATACTTACATAATAAATGAAGGTGATTTTTTCAAAATGCAACCACAGAGGAAGAAAATTGTAAAAATTTGACATACTGTCCAAATAGTGGTTCCATCATGTGATGCCATGGGGCTCAAAAATACTTTCCCCCATAGAATTCAATTGGGAAAGAGATGTCTGTAAATCAGTGGAATTTTATTTCTTCAGGTAAATCAAATTCCACTGAACAACTATTATAGGAGTGAACGTGGCCCCGTCTACAACACCATATCCAATTATTTTAATACAGCCATGGTGTCTTTTTAAGAGGAGAAAGAATAAGGGAGAAAATGAAAAAGAACAGAGAATAGTTTTCCTTACAGGGGTGGCAAATGGTGTCTCACGGTCCAACCATTTTATCATATTTTTTCTTTATTTGCATATTTTTTCTTCTTTTTTTTTCTTCCCAAACTTTGTCATTCTGTGTCAGGCAGACATTACTCTCCTTTGGCCGTCCCCGGTCTGGCGAGGAAGCTGGCTGTCGGGGGTCCGTTGCTCATTCTGCACAGCCCCCCGCCCCATTTGGAGGGAGCCTCTTCCTGTTTAAACTCCGTTAATGAGTCAGTGTAGGGGTTAACGGGCCACATGCACCATCTGTGACTTATAGACTTTCTCTAACTGCAGTACAAGGGCATTTTGCCCACTTCTTTTTCAACATTAACATTTTCATGCAGTTTAAGCATAATCTCCTGTCAAAATGTGTTCTTCCCAACTTCTTCACACTAGGTGACCTTCTTTCTTTGTACTGTGTGGGTCAATTATTTATAGAGGTCTTCTAAACTAACAAGTTTGTCACAATGGTATTTACAGAGAGCAATGGCTCACTGTTAGTCCTGTGTCACCTTGTCACATTTACTTTTTGAGGTGAGCCAAACACAGGTGGTAATATTTCCTGTGGGGGCGGGGGGGAGTCAGCGGGAAAGATGGTGTATCAATAAAAGCACAGTGCACTGGAAGCAGACTTTGGTCAAAAAGATACCTCCTAACATCTTTTCCCAACCACTTTTCCTTGACCGCGAATGAAAATGTCACGAGGTCTAGGAAAGATGTGAAGGAGAATTCACGAGGAGTTAGAAAAACACAACCGTGGAGCTCAGAGAATCCAACTCCACTTTCTCTAAACTACGTAAGTATGATGTGACGGCTGACGTAGGTCTACCATGGCCAAACTACAACAAAGGACTACAATGAAAGCAACCAAAACATGACCCCATGAAATCTATTGTACTACAGCATGCGGGTTCTATTCGGTTTCACTCGTGGTGTGTGAAGGAGAGAATCCAGAGCTCCTTCCTTCCTGCTGCTGTCACACTTAACTATCAACACTGCCTCAGTAGAAACTGATGATTCACTCATGTGTAATATCTATAATATCTTTCCTTTGTGCAATTATGTAGATTCAAACGTTCGGTTATATTTAGCTTTTTAACAGTTTAATAATTTATCATAGGCCGAGCATATTTTTTTAAATAATGGTTCTTATTGAGAATGAGAGTTTATTCATTTATAGTTTGCTATATTTACTATTCATTCTATATTCTTTATTTATTTATTTTTTACTTATGTTCAAAGTAAATAAATACATAAACAATGAAACAACATGGTTGTCACTGTTTATTAATATTCATCAGCATGAATCTCATTAGTTTGCGACTGTGTAAAATAATAGTTAAACCTGTGCAAGAAGCATATAATTTGTTTTCATGGACGGCCGAATGGTGGGCCACTTCAAATGTTGCCGCAGCAAGGAACTGTGGGGCTGCGTTATCTTTTTTTCCTTTGGTAATAGAAGGTCCAGTGTTTCCTATGCTGAAGGAGCTAAGAAAGGAAGCATTGAAGCACTTTTCCTCAGCTTTTAGAGAACTCAAACAGCTCTTATCATGGCCGCCACTTCCATACTTCCGGTTAGGAACCAGTTAGAAACCTTCCTAAGCAAAATGGACTTTGCGACCACAGCCGTGGTGAAAAAAGAAGGATGTTAAGTTGCGAGGTAAAGTGAAATGGTTTGACTGGCGCTCTCAGTGGCACCCAACTGGTTCAACTTACTCCCAATCATCATCTTCTCTGGTGACCAAAGCGTTGTGCTGACAGGGAGCGAACCCGGTCACGAGCATCCCTCTGAGGGAGAGGGGTCTGGACAGAGAGGCTAATTAGCCAAACGCAGTGCAGCTGTGGAGGCAGGCAGCGGCTCGCCGGGCTGACGAGGTGATGGAGGACAGGTGTGCAGAGACACGCTGACCGTCTGCTGGACAGGTGAGGCATGACTGCGTCTGAAAACAAACCAACAGCATAGACGCTCGGCGATGAGGGAGAAGGATACGGTGCGGGTGTTGCCAAAACATGAAGGCATGGGAGTCAGTAGATAAGTGAGATTGATACCTCCGCATCATAAATATGAAGTGTAAAGATGTCAATTTGCCGTATTGTGGGGGTTATTTGCTGTAATATTTCTTGCCGTTCCGAGCGAGTCGATGCTCCAGGAAGCTACTGTGCCTGGCCAACAATCTTTATATTTTTGCTTATATTAACAAATGAGATGAGCTACATGCCAATTATTGTGTTTTATAATTGCTTGTAGGCACATTTTGGAGGGATCCAGGCTAGCTGTTTCTCCCTGCTTCCAGTCTTTATGCTATGCTAGGCTAACCACAGCTGACACCAGCTCTATACAAATAAAAGAAAGCTGAAGCCTTTATATCTATCCATGCTTTTTTGTAAAATAATGTTCTAAAATTTCTTTGAAATTTGTGTACAAATATAATTAATGAAACAACATTCAAAAGTGTTCTGAATCTACTCTTTTGATTTACAGAATATGATTTAACAGGGCAGACATTTCCACAAGAATTAAATGTTCAGACGAAGGCTGTGATTTGTGTAAATAGTAAAATAACTATTTAACTATTTTGGTCATTATCCATATATATCTATATCCAAAATGATGTGCAATTGCGTTTTAAGTCAAAAACCTTTCATTATTTTTTGCAGAGACCACCAAACCTAATATCTCCTAGTATCTTTTATTCACTATAAAAATAAAAAATGTAATGATTATTGCTGATGACAACGTGAATAATGAGAGAACTGGCGCTTATTTTTTCCTTAAAGTACTGATAGCAGCTTCTGTTCATGTTGGAAAGGGCTGTCTGACGACAAAGTATAAAACCTCATCCAACCCCACTTTCAAATTTCCAAACAATAATGCAAAAAGTGCTTTTATGTCTCCATCTACTGTGTAAATTCGATTTCAGATTGGAAAGACAACTTCCACCCAACATGCCTCGTCTTCGCAGCTGTGACCGGAGCCTTTCACCGAGACAAATCTCAGCATGGTTTTTTTTTCGTTGGCTCAACAGTCTTCAATCTATTTCTGTCTCCCGTCATTTTCCTTCATATTTTTCTGATTTAAGATACAACAAGCCGCGTGTCACACAGGCCCTCGCTAGCACACATATATGACAGAAAGACACACACACACACACACACACACACACACACACACGGTGTCTGACAGGGTCTCCGCGGAGCAGTCCCTGTCAGTCCGTCAACTCTCGGGGTTTCCAAACAAGTCAAGACGAGCTCTCCCGGAGACAAGATACAAGACAACTCATCACTTTTGGCTACCCGTCTTTTGGGATGTTAGTGTTATGCTGAAATGTCATGTTCTTCAACATAAAACAGGAAGAAATACAGCCCCCCCTCCCAAAAAAAAATAAACAACACAACAAAGGACTTTGGGTCATCATGTTGTAGTTTCAGGGCTGATTCTTGTTTTCATGGAAATTGATTGTGTGGAAATGGTGTGTATTGTGAGAGGACACTTGAGGCTTAGAGGCAGCCTGCTAATTAGAACTAAAGCGTATTAGCACAACAACAACACTGACCCCTCAAAGCCCCCTCTCTCTCTCTCTCTCTCTCTCTCTCTCTCTCTCTCTCTCTCTCTCTCTCTCTCGCACACACGCTTTCTGGCTTTTCTCAGACGTACACGCCGACACATACACATACACAGTTTCTCAAGTACAAACGTGACAACGCACGCATGCGTGACCTCGTTATTGATGTTGTTCTCGGTTAAGACCCTCTCACGGTCCCTGCTGCTCGAGGCTCGTCTACAGAACAACAAAAAAATCTACTCATACCATGTTTTTCTATTTTTAGTTCGAGAACCTGACATTTAATCACTGTGTATTGATGGTATGATATATTGGGTTAATGATGATCTAAAGATGGAGATCAGAATCATAACTAGCCAATACCAGGACAATAAAGCTGGTGGTCAAAATATTTTGAATTGTGTATTGTTTTGCATCCATGATTGCTTGCTAGTGGTCCTCTTCTTCACTTCCTGTGTTGGCACATGTATGAATGTATATCAAGTTGCAGTCGTCTGCGAGTCTATTGCTGGAATTCCACTGCGTGGTGCGGCATGGCTCTACTCAACTCAACTTTGGTTGTCCATTAGCGAAAGTTCTGGACAGTACCTGGTGCCAGTCGGGGGAAATGAGCCGATAATAATATAAGAAAAACTGCGGACCAGTGATTGGTCAGAGAGAGTCGTCATCCTGCACAAACCCACTGTTTTTAAAAAGCCAAGCTACCATCGTCAATAGTGACCGCAATTTTTCTAGCTATCAAAAAGCGATAGCCCACAAAACTACGCCGTACACAACTTTTACTAAGGCATGCGATGATGTCAGGGCACCTTCGTACAGTGTTGCTACGGCGATCTGGGGAGATTCCCGCCGACACTGAGGCTGTGGCTCAGAGGTAGATCGTTGGTGTGAATGTGAGTTAGTCTAGTCCTAGTCAAGCATCTTCAAGGTCCTCGGCATTATCAGATTGTCTTTATTCCACAAAAAACTCTATCAGTAATTACTGCCTCGGTCCTCTCCATTAGCTGAATTTCAGTCCCAGAATGAGTCCTATGTGAGCATGCACAATACAAACAAACTGGGTACCCACTTGTAGAAGCGTTGTCCCATAGTGCTATAGGTACCTTTCACAACAAAAACTGCCACTAAAGAGCAGCTCACGTTTGTCCTTTTAAATCGTCAGCAGCAGCCGAGACTCTTAACTCTTGGACTCTGTTGCAGACAAGAACGCAAAGTAGACAAAAAAAACAGTGAGGTAGCAATCAGTAGCATATACAGGTAAATTAGACCGAATAATCAACGCTCATTACGCATAACATACCAATCAGACTTAGAGTCGTCTGTAGTCTCGTCTGTGAGTTCTGATTTCAGTCACAGATTAGCTGCAAAGGTTTCAGCTGAAACGGAGGCTCATTAAATCCAGCGGACTCGAATGCTCTTCGAGATGTCGCTGGGGGTTACGTGGTCAGTTGAAGTGGTTGCCCGTAAAAAAGATTCACTCGAAAGAAGCAGACTTTTGAATAAACTTTTTAACTTCTTCCGTGGACATCCTGATCATCACTAACGTTCCTGAGAGCTGGTGAAAGGCCTTCTGAACAGACAAAAAAAGGACACTGTGTTGGACCAGACAGCTCAGCGCCTCCATACGGGCTCTGAAGTCGAGAGCAGTTTGGGTTACTGTGTGCCTGTCATTGAGAAATACAATTTAATTTCACATACAACATACACACCGTCACATTAACGTAGACTCACCGTGCTTTGGACACCTGGCACAGTCCCATGAGATATTATTCATATATATATAAAATAGTACATATATTGACTGACTATCAAATTTAAAAATGTGTTTTGAATTCAATCTAAAGGGCAGGCTGTGGACTGAGCGGAACCTTGTTGTGAGACCAAGCTACTAAAAACTAAACAAAAAACCCTGTCGCGCTTCCCCATATGAAGGGAAGATGAGGTGGTTTGGCACCGGAAAACTTTAAAAGAGACGGGGTCTTCCATAAGCAGGAGTAGTGCCAACCAAAGCAGAATTAAGACTAATTAAGAAAAGGGTGAAAACAAAACCTGAAAATTTCAATACAACTAAAAGCAACTGAAGCAAATGAACACCAAATGAAGAAATCTGCAGCATCACAGCTAACACCTTAATCTATGAGCACTCATTACATACCAATGAGCCAACCAAATATAACATGTCATTCAACGCAGAACTATCATACCTAGCTTCGTACATCTTAACAGAGCCCAGTCCCTCTCTCAAGGCAAGGCAAGTTTATTTGTATAGCACATTTCAACAACAAGGCAATTCAAAGTGCTTCACATAAAACCATCAAAACATAATGCAAAAGAAAAGAAGATTTAAAAACAATTAAGAACATTCATTTAAACATTAAAAAGTCAGTAAAACATTAAACAGCTAAAAATAGAATAAAAGTGGCAGTGCAGTTCAAGTCTTCAATCTGGATTTAAAGGAGCTGAGGGTCTCAGCAGAACTGCTAAAGAGAGGACATGATGAGGCAAACCTGTTTGCACTTTCCTTGATTAAGCTGCTGATCCACCCCAACATCCAGAGAGAACAACAAATCACATGAACCCACAAAACAAGCAAACCAAAGCAGTGTGTGTCATTTATACACCTTGATTGATAATATATCAAATAAACATAAACATTTGATTGAAATTAATAATGAAGCAGAGACTCCACTCAACCAGTTCCCATACTGGGGAAGGCCGATCCGTTGGAATAACAGCATCGGCGGCCGGTGATTCAACAAATTGGGTCGAACAGGAGAAAAACCAACCCACGGCGTGATGTTATTTTACACTAGTTGGCTACTGATCCCTACGGTCTTATGTTCAACAGAAAATGATGCAGTACTTATAACAGCTGAGGCAGCGAGGCCCGAGGCTTCGCCAGCAGAGCGGAGCTCTCCATCTGCTGCCCAGTGGCGTCTTGCCGCTTCCACGCCCCCAGTCCAAAGCTATTGTCGCCGCTAGCTTAACAGTCCTTCAGGGCTGCTACAACAAGCTAACTGTTATGTTGGCAAACGCAAGTAACAAGCTACTGCTCGATTCAAAACAGAAACGTAAATCTGTGTGTTCAGTTTTCAATTTGCATGCAATGTTTTTTTTTCTATAATGCTAAAGTATGATTCTTTCCATCGCTTTACTGCCAGTTGGTCACACGTAGTACATACAGTGGTGGGGAATTATCAGTGGACCAATGCAATGTCAATATTGTGTATAATTATCGTCTTCTGGGTAAGAAGACCGACCAACCACAACTTTCTTGCCTGCCCTGCAGGCACTGTTCAATCAGAATCTCAAAAAAGAAGAGGGATTTTTTTTCTCTCTTAATAAAACTTACATTGAGTAATAGTTTATTTCAACACTTACTCTTTAATATATTTTCACCTTCTCTACCTCTATACAAAACTAAAGTCCCGCCCACTTCCAGTTGATGGTTTGGGACCTTATTTTGGAAAATAATCAGATAATGGCGAAAGACAAATCGCCGTTTAAATTCTACCATGAATTACACATATGATGTTTGTCAATTTAAAAGATAATTTTCACGTCAAGAAAGTTGCAAATTGTTGTAGGTTGGACGTAGTACCATTTATTATATAACATACATTGTAACATCAGTGAGAGACTTATGCAACGTTTGGGTGTTTAGTCTTTCTAATCATGTAGTTTCACAGTCTTATACTTCAACAGTTTTACATCAAAATGCGACTTGCTAAATTCTTTTTTAAATTTTTGCATCAAGCCCTCAGTGGCTGAATATTTTACGCTCATTTTTGCAGCCTGTTATGACTCAACACGTCTCTGCGGGGCTACCTGTTGAGTGCAGCACCTCTGACCCCAGGCTGTGTAAGCTGCAGCGCCCTGATGAGAGTTCACTGACCTCCGTGTTGGAAGGGTGGGCGAGCGGGAGCAGAGAATTGGGGGATGACAAGCAAAACAGATGAGATGTAAAAAAAAAAAAAAAAAGAAAAAAAAAGGTCTTTGCAGGAGATTTAAATAGTTTGAGATTCTCTGTATTTCTCTCTTGCTGTAGCCAGACGGTGGAGAGGCAGAGAGTTGGAAATAATTATCTGAACGTGTCAGGACGTTGGAGTGGACGGTGGGGTAGCAGAGTCTGACCGAACAAGCCATACAGATGATAAGAAGATTAGATGAGATGAGAGTCTCGGCTGATGCGGCTGGCTGACTTTGTGATAGCAAACACCAGGTAGTTACCTTCATGTGGGGATGTAGCAGAGAGAGGATCCATCTCAACTTGGTTACCCAGTCTTTCTGGGAAATAAGGTATGACTCCTTTAACTGTGCATGAAACACATTTCTTAATTCCAATCCAGCTGCCAGAAATTCTTTTGGCATTGTATGTCTCTGCAAACCACGAGATTTGTGGAATTTTGGCAGAATGGGAACAATGTGAAACAATTGGTACGGTTTAGGTTATGAAACTACTTGGCTAAGGTTAGGAAAATATCATGGTTTGTTTTCAAATATAAGCTCATAACGTAACATTACAACATAACAACGTAACGCAACGCAACAACATAATACTAAACGTAAGGCAACAACGTAACAACGTAACAACGTAACGCAACAACGTAACGCAACAACGTAGGGACATGGACAGCACAAACGGTTAAAGGCCAGGTAGAAAACCATAATTGGCTTTTAGACTGCACCTAAATGGAAGATTAAATATCTCTTGCTTGTTTGTCTTTTTAATGTAAATGCAGTTTTAACTTAACACTTGGAATTAGAATTAGTACAAAAATCAAGCTTAACCCTTCCTGCAGACCTTTTACATTAAAAGCTCATCAGACAATGGTTGGATTTTGGCCGTCGAGCCATAGAAAGGCTTTTAATGTGATGCATCTAAGCAAGGAGTGTTTTAAATATTTGGCAAAAATGCTTGTGTCTGGGAAGTATTGAGCATACGACTGGGGAAATGAGACTTGGATTTTAATGCAAGAGTTGTGTGAGATTTTGATTTGAACCGACTGTTTTGATATAGTTTTGCTGTGAAACTTTTTGGGAGAAGTGTCCCCTTAAGGTTAGGAGACCTTTGTTGTCACGGTTAATAGCCACATGGTGAAGATCAGGGAACGATTGCGGTCATGATGAAAAGCTCTGGAACTACTGATTTTGTCGACGGACATTTTTTTGTCTAAGGACAGCCTGGAGACGTCTGTGCTGAAGAGTTGCATTTTAATTGACAACAAATGAAAAACACAACTAAGACTTGAGTTAATTTCTGAGTGAAAACAGTATTTCAGTAAAAAAGAAGAAACTCAGCAGAGTGGTGAGTACGACAACAATGCATAACATTGCTGTGGATATATATATATATATATATATATATATATACATATATATATATATATATATATATATATATATAAATAAAACAGTTTAACATAGACAAAGAATTGAGCTTGCACCAACAACAAATAGCATCAACAGCAAACAAATGGGAGCAAACCAGAAAAAAATATGTCTCAAGTATAATAAAATGTACTCATTGCACAGGTTTATTTAACAATTTGAAATATATGATATAAGCCTGTTTCATATAAAAGCTCAGTTCTTTCGCGGGACGGACTGGGAATGAAAAGACCTGGATTTTTTTATTCAGTACAGATAATTATATTAGTTTAATATTAATGCATTAAATACTTGTTTATGTATTAGTTATAAGTTGTAATGTTAGTATATTCATTTAATTATAATATTATATACCAGTATAGTATTGGACATTGTACCACTATATCCAATTGGAAACTACAGCCATTTAAGAAATACACAACAAACATTTATAATTGTTTTAGGTTTTGTTCCTTTATTAAATTATTGTGAAAGAAAAATGATGGTTAGTCTCTAATTTGTTAACCAAAGAACTAACTTAAAATAATCCTAACCATTCGTGCTTAACAATGAGTTCGATATTTAAAAATGTTGCTGTAGAGACAAATTTGAATGTCAACCCTTTTTTTTTTTTAAATGTCCCGCCCCATCCAGGCTGTGATTCGTTGGTTCATGGATGGTGACATTGACGAGCGCATCGACTTCATGAAAAGTTTAACAACAACAGAAGGCATCCGATTTAGCTAAAAGCTGCAGAACCTTGACGAGCAGTTGAACTGGTATTGTTACTATTGTTATTATGGACGTAATCTCCGCGACCACCTATGGGTTTCTGAAGAGCTGTTGTGAAGAGGATTAATTATACAGTTTAACCATCACAGTGTGAAGTAAAGTTTTACTGTAAAAATGTGCAATCAGGAGATCGTCATTAATACTCTACTAGTCACCAATCCCTGATAACGCTACATTGTGAACAAGAGCATTGTGTGGAAATCAGCAAGAGGAGAGCAAATAACGTCGGCAGCATCTGCGCTAACTGCTAACGTACGGAGGTTCCATTGACTTACATTATAACGCTTTCATTCTTTATTTGGGGAAACCACATATTGGGCGAAATTGATTTACAACAGTATCATAATGTGTTCAAATGTATTGTTGTAAAATATATTTTTTTGTGAGAAAAGTAGCTATTACATGTTTTGGCCTTGCTTTCTCTATTTTGTTTTGGTTTCTGCAAGTAGTTTATTATTAAGAATATAATATTTGAAACATTTGAATTGTGTGTTTTAATGCCAATAACCAGAAATATGACAATAACAAAGTACATTTGTGATGTTTACACAGACTTTGGGGGCGATTGAGTCTATTTTGCTGGACGTTGGTGAAAAATAAAACAGTCTAGAGCCTTGTATACCAGCTGCTATAACAAAACAAGAACGACAACATCAGCCGATATGGCTCACTGGCAATCAGCAATAAAAAAGGTAATCGGGCATCTGTAAAAGTTATATATTTATTCTGCTGAGCCATATCTCCATGTCCTCCTAATGGCCGGTGGTGCAGTTGAGGTAAATAAAGCCCTGACACTACTTGAGCGTGTACCGTACTGATAAATGTTGTTAAACCATTACAAAATACGAGAAAGGGAGAAATGCTTTTCTCATATATATGATTAGAATTGGCGGTGATCACAGTTATCAGGTAAAATGACACCTCTCAGTGTCCTTCTGCATAGTTAGTTTACAGTTGAAATGAATTCACCTGCTTTGAAGTGGCTCCGTCACACTGAGGGTGAAATGAATGGAGCTGAACTGATCAAAGAATTAAAGTCGGCGACCGTGCTCCGAGCAGCTCTGTCGCTAGCGCGCTATATTTAGCCAACACGCACCGACGAGGCCCACGACACCAGGCACGCACTGACCCCCACCATCTGCTCGCTCACACACACACACACACACACACACACACACACACCATCAGGTTTTAATGCCAACTGCTGCCCACGGACCCCCCCAGGTAAACACACACGCACACACACACACATATGCAGGGGACTCCCCACATCGTCGCCGCGGCGATCAAGTCGTTAGTAAATTTCCTCATTATGGTGGATGCATATACTGTACGCGTATACACACAAGGCTTCTCAAAGACTCTCTGTGAGAGCAGGGAGCTATGGGGAGCCATTTTAATGAGCTTGCCTCCTTGTGTGTGTGTATGTGTGTGTGTGTGTGTGTGTGTGTGTGTGTGTGTGGAGGTTCAGCCAGTGTTTATAATAACACATCTATCACACATTTCTTTCCCTCACGCTGCTTCGATTACGGTAAAAGGACAAAATGACCCGACAATATTAGCATCGCTCCTCTTCGTGTTCACATTTATATTCACGCTCCCGTTCTCTGAGTAATATTATCCACATTTTTTTACGTTGGACGTGGACATTCTTTGCCAACCTCCTGACTTTACAGACTTTACAGCGCTGCCTAAAGCTGAGATGTGACATGGATGCGCCTCTGTGTAGGAAATCAATTATCAGAGGTGCGAAAAGGTGACTGAGACAGCAGATTCTGGACATTTGATGGACTTTTGATTCTGGTTCCATACAATACAATAAAAGCATCATGTTTGGGAGCAAAAACAGAACATTTTGTATCTGTATTTTACAACAAGTAGCTCCAGGCCTAATGGAAAGTCACTCCAACAGCATGTTTTTTTTTTATATCCTTCTTCATGCTATGCTATTAATGGGAAGAATATATATTTAATTTCTCTGCTTTTAAACCCTCTTTTGTCAGCCTGCTCTCTTACAAAGCATCCCTTTTTTTGGATCTGCAAAAGATACCCTCTGGTCTTGTGTTTACATCAGAGACATTGACATAAATCAGTGATTATTTGTGTTGCGTTTAAGGGTTCAGGGAGCGTTCTCTCGTGGAAGACCGGCGGTGGGGGGGTGAAGATGACAGGCGCGCAGCCTATTAGACAGGCAGACTGACAGTGCAGCCTAGTGGCAAAGCGGCGGAGCCTCACGCGTTGCGGAACTGGGACAAAACAGCTGCAGGGAGCAGCGACGTCTGGACGAATATGATGCGTAACCCTCCGCACTTCTGTGTGTTTGTGTGTGTTCGTCTCCAGCCTTTACGGGGACACTGCTCGGAGGCACAAGGCTCCCCTATACATGTTGTGGAGGAAGCATTCTGAACTCACACAGAAACCCCTGTGTCTCCGGGCCCGAGAGAGGGGGAAGGGGAGGATGGCGGGATTTTGGCAGGAGCAGCGCTGCCTCAATTTGGCCTGGACACTCGTCTCAACTAACCCTCCGTCTCCCTCGCTGAGCGGGGGGCCAGCTGCATGTATGCTCACACTCCTCACTATTCTCACTATAAGTGAGACATTCCTCACTTATAGTCTTAGATATTTTTTTGTCGGATTTTGTGTGTGTGTGTGTGTGTGTGTGTGTGTGTGCGTGCAAGGAAAATCAAGCGCCCCCCTCAGTGACGCTTCAGCGGTGGTGTCGGAGGCCGTTTGTCGTGATGGCAGCCGAGCGGCGACAGTGTTGTGCCGCCACGTCCCGGGGCTTACGGGGCGTACAGTGCAGTTTGGAGGCATGGCAGCAGTGCTGGCAGACCTCTGAGCAGCGGCGTGACACACACACACTTCCTGCAAACATTAGACCCACAGCTACAACTAGTGAGAGCGGCTGGCGGTACACGGGGGTGATCTCGGTAAACACACTGCACAACCCTCACAAGGAGAAGAACTGACAGCAACACTAATACTTTGTATTCATCAAGCCTTTAAAATTATTAAATGCCTTAAACAATTATAAATGGTATTTTAAAACCAAAAAAAGTACAAGTAGCATTAATATTATTATATTAATATTATAATTATTATTTATTATTATAGCTAGTAGTATTAACACTAAATACAATATTACTATTCATATTTTATTAGAATTGATAAAACATTACGATCATTATTTTTTATCAATTGTATTTATTACTGGTAGTATTAACAGTAAACTACGCTAGTATTATGTGAATTAGTATTGATACAACATATTTTCATAATTACTTTTTTCAGTATTATTATTAGTATTATTTACTAGTAGTATTAATAGTGAACGAAGCACAGTATTATTGTTTGTAATATTTTATTATAGTTGATAAAGTGTCATTAAAATCAATATTTTTACTGTTATAGTATTTAATTAATTAATTTTTGTTATTTTTTATTTGTATTAATAGCAGTAGTTGTGGTAGTGACAGCACAAATATTTGCAATTAACCCCAAAGTCTAGATTCTAAGTAGTAGTATTATTACCATAAATATTAGTTGGAGTAATAGTAGTAGCATCTATATTTTTGTCATTGTAGTTGCCGCAGTAGTAATAGTATTTGTGGGAGAAGTTACTCAAAGTTCAAATAACATTATACACATTTCATAATTACCTTTTATTAGTATAAAATTATAATGTATCATTAGCATCAATGAAAATAATAATATTGAATATGTAGTAGTAGTAATATAAGTAGTAGCAGGTAGGGGTAGCAGTAGTTAGCAGTGCCAAATAAATACACTATTATGTCGTAGTAATATAAACTAAGTAATTATTATTGTCATGAATCATTGGTAGTGTAATGGTAGTAGCAGTGGTTGTGAGGTAAAATGACTCACTATTATACACACATTACACCCTATTAGTATGAGTATTATTATTGTGGATAATTTGGGGCAACTGGAGCAAAGCCTGCCACCTGCTTGCAGCAGAAAAAAAAAGTGGTTTTAGTGATTACTGAGTAATTTAGAAAGGAATATTATGGTATTTATTATTTGGATTAATGCATGACATAAATGTTCCTGGTTGCTGCTTTACTTTGTATTATTCTACAATTCAAGGTCAGTGGCTGAATATAATAATTTATAAACTGTGTTAGAAGTGTGCTTGGCTCGAGGTGGCGCTATGTGGGGATAGCCCCACGCTCTTATCAAGTGTAGGAAAAACAACAATACACATGCACAAAGCCTTTGGCAATGGAAGTAGATGGCACAAATTTGATGCCAAGTGGGCAGATTGTCTGTTGCCCTGCCCCGCTGCAATTTATCATTTGCTCTTAATTGGCAGAAGTTGGTATTTCTTTTAACAAATACAGAAACTGTGGACACCTCAGTGCCACTAGCCACCGGATATTGCTTTAACCAAAGCACTGGTAAAATTATTCAGATTTAAGGTGGAGTGGTGGAGCGGAGTGGAAAGAAATGGCTAACTGCTAGCTTGTCAGAGAAGACGTCATCTTGTTTCCGGTGTGTGTTTTAGGTAGGGGATGGTACCTGGTTTTAGGTAGGGGATGGTACCTGGTTTTAGGTAGGGGATGGTACCTGGTTTTAGGTAGGGGATGGTACCTGGTTTTAGGTAGGGGATGGTACCTGGTCAAGACCTTTTTGGAAGGATTTCCAAACGTGAAAGCAGCAGGACAACGGGGTAAAATTGGGTTTGCTCTGCAGAGCAAACCTACAGTTATCCAAAGCAACAGGGCATACAAACAGTGAATTGAGCTGTGTCGAGGTCGAGGAGAACATCTGCTCAGAAGGATTATCACCTGTGTGGAGAATGTGAAATAGCAAAATTGTAAAATTGTGCAATTTTCATGTTTCGCATATGTCCAAATTATTTGTTGCCGCACCATGTTTTTCCGCCTAAAAAACACCGTTGATAACTATTATACTTTTAGTTAAAGTAATAGTATTGGTAGTAGTGATACAAACTGCCCACAGAAGTTTTAGTATTACTATAACGAGTAAGTGCAAGAGTATATTTCGTTTCAGAGTTAATTTTTGACTTTAGAAACGGAAATTGACAAAAACCTCTCACCTCCATCTCTTCCATTTAGTAGTTGTCCTGGAGCTGTCGATCATATCACATGATTTCCATGAAGAGAACAGACCCAGCCACCACGTCGACCTTGAGGTGAGACTGTTCTCAACTGTTTACAGTACCAGTTTTAAAAAGTAAAAATCTATCAGCTTTTTATTTAAACTACCGGTAATGATTTTACTTCAATGCAGCTCAGGTCACTTT